>PVIW01013818.1:0-25796 GCA_004026585.1 Noctilio leporinus | reverse complement strand
AAAAAAAAAAAGGAGGAAGGAAGAATAGAATAAAGAAAGGGTTTAGAAAGGCTGGGGAAGGGAGGAATAGTTAGATTGAGGAATAGAGTGAATAGACTTTAATTCGAGAGTAGGGGAGGGTCTTGGATATTTAGGTGGATTGAGGTATGGGGGGGATTAAGAATATGTGATGAGTAACTTTTGCAAAGGATATGTTGAGGCTTAATAGTTCATATTGCTCTCGGTACAATTCAGGTGCTTGAGATTGGCAGCAATCCCTTTCCTGATGCTGCCTCTTTTTCTTGGTCAGGACTTTACAGTCTATAGTCTATATTCTAGCCGGTCTTGGCGCGTGGCAGGGCCTCTGATTGTCACAGTAGGGCTGATTCTGAGTCTCCGCCCCCAGGTAGGCTGGGCCTTCCGCAGCCTGGCTGGGTTTTAGGGCTGCCGATGTTCTGGAGCCTGGCGGAGTTTCCTGCTCAGGACCGCCCCCGGCACTTCTGCAGGGCAGCCGGCAACTTTGCCGGTCCCTGTGACGACTGGCCCCACCCCTGCAGTTCTGGGAGGAGGCCGGGCCTGTCAGACAACACTGTCCGGGGTCCGCCTACACTGTCCCGCCCTTCCGGGGCGAGCACCCCGCCTCCAAGCCAATCAGCTCTCCGCAGAGTCTTTTACGCGGCCTCTGTGATGAGCCCCTCCCAGGCGTGGGCGGTGCGGCCTTTGTCTCCCGCAATGGCGGGTCGCCCGCCACAAGTTCCCGGCTTGCCGGCTCTCCGGCTCGCCTTTTGGATTTTCCCGCGGAGCCTGGGGGCCTGTGTGGTTGCGCCGGGCTGGGCCTCCCCCCTCGCAGGGGCTTCTAGCTGCTGTTTCCCCGGTGGCCCAGCAGCTCCGTTTTTCGGCCCTCTTGCCGCCCCGGCCGGTGCACTTCCCGCTCCCCCGCTCCGGCTTCCCGCAGGATCTTCTCCTCCGCCTCTAGCCGCGCGCGCCGCGAAACCTCCTCTCCTTATTGCCGGGGTGAGTCTCTCACACAGTCCCTCCCCTGCAAGAGTTCAATTCCGCGTTCCCTACGGAGTTTGCCCTCGCCGCCCGCACTTCACTGCTGAGACTTCCAGTCGCCAGGGAGCCTGAAACTGGCCCCCAGTCAAACGCGCCCCTCTGGGCAGAGCCGCCCCTGCCCAGAGCCGACCTCGGCCCGCTGGCCGGTCGGTCGGGAACGCCTCACCTACTGTCCTTCTGGCCTCCTCTGCCTCTGGGCTCTGCTCCCCTGTGTCCAGATGCTGCCCGTTCCAATCCCCAGGGTCCTGAAGACGTCTCACGCTCCTTATCCTGTCCTCTAGCTCCTTTGGTACTTGAGAACACCATCAGCACTGCTCTCTACTCTGTCGCCATCTTTCTCCCTCACTATCCTTGTTTTAACTGGTGCTGGAAACTTGAATGTTGGAACTTTTTAGTCCTGTGTGAATACTTAGATGTGGATCAGTGTGTTACATGTTAATGCCTGGACATAGATCACACTTTCAGTTAACCACCTGAATGACCTCAATGAGGCAATGTTCCATTGTCTAGAATACCAGACACCTGGTGACTACTATAGGGTGTGTGTGATACATTGGCAATAACTTTGCATCTCCTTCTTTCCTGTGCTTCTTTATTAATTTTGAAAAGCTATATTTCTAAGGTTATGATTTAACATCATTGTTTCAGATATAAAGTATTAAATTCTGAGAGCAACCATCATGTCAAAGGAATACGATGTTACAGCAACCATAATTTCTGCATGCAGGGCCAAATGCTAAGGAAATTGCAGACTTCAATAACATCCTTTTACGTATAGTTGACAACATGAAGAAGGTGTATGAGGCTGATCCTGATGTCACCACACCAACAAGGAAAATGCATAAGGTACACTAAGATTGCACAAGAGAACTGCAGATGTCGGATGCAATGGTTTGCAAGATTATTGCTGAAAATATCAGATACAGATGTTATGTTCTTAGAAGAGGCCAGTTTATGGCACAGCAGACAAAGGAAAGGCAAGGAAATGGCTAACAAAATTGAAAAATACCTCCCCCTTCCTAAAAAAACCCTCTGATTTTCTTCTCCAATGCAAAGAATTTTCATCAGGACCAAATAGTCAACAGAAGACATAACAGATGGCTCTGTGAGAATCTTAATGAAGTCCCAATGGTCATGAAAATGAAATTTCCTGCTACAGTGGTGGTGTTAGGTGTTGTCAGCAATGAAGGAGATATGACCCCACATTTGTTTCCACAAGGTTTAAAGGTGACTGCTGATGTTTACCTTGAGGTTTTGAGAGAAGTAGTTGTACCATGGATGAAGCAAGTCCCAAATGGATGTCATTTTCTCTTCCACCAAGATGGTGCACCAGTACATAATGCCAAAAAGGTGCAAGAATTTCTCACTGTCAATGTTCCTGAATTCTGGACAAAGGAAATCTGGCCACCTAGTTTACCAGATGCAAATCCTTTTGACTATTATGTATGCAGCATTTGTGAGAGGGACGTTAATAAACAATCTCATTCCAATAAAGAGGCTGTTCAAGCTAAGATTGAAAACATGATGATGTCTATGGATAAAGAAAAGTTAATGAAAGTATGCATGCTCAAGACTCTGAAGTTGAATTGAGTCTATTATTGCAGCAAATGACTTTTTTGAACAATTTAAAAAATAATGACTTTGTTTATGTATTTACATAGAAGAATACATTTATTTCAAAATATAACACTTTTGTTGTATGTTGTTAATTTTACTAAAATTTTGCCAATTGATTGCATGCACCCTGTACATTGGCTCACCAACCCAGGGGCTGTGAATGTAAAACTGATTCTTCTTAAGAATGTACTTTTTACTATAAAACTCACAGACTTTTCTTATTCCTTTGGAACACTCTTGGTGCTGCTTACGTGTGTTTCTACTAGTTTGCACACTCTAAGACCCTTGAAAAAAATCTTTGTTATTTACTTAGAGTCAAAGCCTCCTGACTCTTTTATTAATACATTCAATACCAGTATGAAATACTTGAAATCAGAGAACAGTTTTTTGAAATGAAATGCAAAATATCATAGAATGATCAGATATTACATGAAGAAAGTACAGGAAATATCTTAATGCAAAACTGTACTCCTATAACTTTGAAAACATTATGAGGAATGGAAAATAAAATGGTACTTATTCTCTAAATAAGGAAAGATGAGAAAGTTCTACCTAGTTAATCTCAAAACTCACTGAACCAAAAATAAGATTTTTGTGTTTGAATTTTAGTTTGACTGATGAATTCCCTTTTGTGACTAGCCTGTGATCTATGCTACTCCTCCTATTGGAAAGATGAAAGTTCCTTAACCAAAAATCCACCTGGGAATTTTGATATAATAAAGATAAATCTGACATCTCTTAAGGCAATCAGCATAGCCACTGAACTCATCTTGAGCTTCTAGAGCTAGAACTCTCTCCAAAGATTTATTACTGTCAAATAAAAAATAATCCAGAGAGAAGAAGAAAGGGAAGGAAAGAAGAAGGTTAACTTGACAGCATATTGGAATCACTGGGGAATTTTTAAAAACATAACTCTTGGATCTTGCAAGCCAGAGATTCTAAGTTAATTGGCCTGGCATGTGACCTGCTATTGAGAATTTTATAAGCATCAAAAGCATTTTTAATATGAAGTGAAGTTTATGTATTTCTGGTTTTGCTGGTGAGCTGAAGAAGACAGTAAAATTGTTAGAAATTTTTTGAGGTTTATGAGGTTCCAACCAACTATGAGCCAACAAAATATTGCATGTATCATTAGTATTCATTAGTAAATATCCCTCCACATATGAGGTCTGTCCCAACAGTATCAACAGACTTTTGCAGCAGACCTTGTACATGCAATAAATCAAAAAGGGATGAAACCAAGAGCCAAATTGGTAGTTAGTATTTCACCATTAAAGTTTGCAATAAGCTCCCATTTGCAATTTATTTTGTACAGGTTTTCAATACTAACCATCTCAAAACTAACACTGGCTCATTATTATTCTTTTCAGAGAAAAGAGGTGGAGGAAAGGTACTGAAGAAATTTGAAGAGAGGAGAAATAACTGCTCAAAAGATTGAATATTAAAATGTATCTGATAGTAGCTTCATAACACAAATTGTGATTTATTAAACATCTATCTTGCAACCTGTACATACTGTGCTAGGAACCTTTCCTGCCATCATAGAACCTACGTCATTTCCATATGTTTGGGCTTAATTTTGTCACCACAGCTATCACTTACACTAATAATGTGTCAACAGGTATTTGAAGTGTTTCTCCAACACAATAAATTTCCTTTCAGCTCTTGAAGCCTACCCACTTATTCCAATGTTTAATAAAAGTTTATCTACCTTTCATGAACAGCATTAGCAGAAACTGAGCGATACATAAAAGTTAAAAATAATAACAATATTTTAATAAAATACATATGCAAAAAAACACTAGTGAATTAAAAATGCCTGTCCAAAGAATATTAATTTAGTTGTCGTACCTAAAAAAGGAATTACATCTAGAGCTTACACTGTTTTGGAGTACTTGTAAGTCTGCACAACATCACATTAGTTTGTTGAATCATTTGATTAAAATACCCATAGGAGAAAGAAAAATATTCTAGGCCTGTGTTTTTCGTTTAGAAGTTTGCTGCAAACGTTACAATGTAAAGTAACAATGTATTTAATGAGTGTTTTTAAAAAGTTATTCCTATAGTTTGGAAATATTAGTTAATAACTGTAGGAACACTTTATTTTCTTAAGCAATATTATGGACTTATATAGGAACAATAACATCTTGCTCTCTCTCTCTCTCTCTCTCTCTCTCTCTCTCTCTCTCTCTCTCTCTCTCTCTCTCTCTCTCTCTCTCTCTGCAGTTCCTGTACTGATTTTTGCTCTTGTATTTTCTGGAAGACTTCATGCAGACTTTGTTCATAATGGAAGCAGGGGATAGATTTTTCTGGTATGTCCTCAATCTTAGTTTTATTGCGATAGAATTGACACAACATTGTATTAGTTTTATGTCTATGAGATCTGTCCCAAAATTATCAAGCTAATGTCAATATAATTAAGTTTGTGTGGTCAATACTTTCAGGACAGACCTCATATAACATAATGATCTGCTATATGCATGTATTTCAAAATGATTATAGTAAGTTTAGTTAACATCTATCATCTTACATGACTACAATTTTTTCTTTTTGTAGTGGGAACTTTTTTAAAAAGATTTTTATTTAATTTTAAAGATAGAGGAAGAGAAGGAGAGAGGGAAAGAAACATCAATGTGTGGTTGCCTCTCACATACCCCCCAACTGGGGACCTGGCTAAGAACCCAGGCATGTCCCCTGACTGGGAATCAAACCAGCAATCCCTTGGCCCCCAGGCTGATGCTCAATCCACTGAGCTATATAAGCCAGGGTTAAGAACTTTTTTGTTTTTAGAAGAAAAATTTTAAAAGATTTTATTAATTCTTTTTAGAGAAAGGGGAAGGGAGAGAAGAAGAGAGGGAGAGAGACATCAATGTATGGTTGCCTTTCACCTGCCTCCAGCCATGGACCTGGCCGGAGACCTGGCTTGCAACCTGGTTATGTGCCTTGGCTGGGAAGTGAACCAGCGACCTTTGGGTTCACAGGCTGTTTGTTACCTTATCCACCAGCCAGGGCTAAGAACTTTTAAGATGACTCTTTCAGCTCTCTAGAAATTTCTTTTATAAGGGCACTAATTCCTTCATGAGGGCTCCACCCTCATGACTTAATCACTTTCCAAAGGCCCCACCTTGAAATATCATCTTATTGGGGTTTGAGATCTCAATATATAAGTTTGTGGGGACAACACAGACATTTGGTTTATAACAAATTGTCATTACAATATTGAATAAAAGTGGCAGAATTAGATCCTTGTTTTGTTCCTAACCTTTTGGACAGAAGCATTCAAGTTTCACTATTTAAAATATGGTAAGAAAGGTTTTTACTTTTCAGTTTTTCATTTACCAAGTCGAGAAAGTTCCCAGTTATTCTTAATTTTTGAGTTTTTTAAATAAGAGGTAATCAATACTTTATCGTCTTTTTCTTCACATATTAGAAAGATTATGTAGACTTTGCCTTTAATATTGGGTTGGCCAAAAAGTATGTATGTTTTTTTTTCCCATAAAATCAACACGTTTTTCATTTTCACCAATAACTTTATTGATTTGAATATTTTGAGTATGTTGTCTACCTCCCACATGGTATAGCATTGATTGTTCTCAATTAATGTTTTGATTTGATTGCTACCAACTTCAGCGGGTTTACCTGACCATGGAGCATCATCCAGTGAGAATCTCCAGCATGAACTTTGCAAATCACTTTTGACACATTTGATCAGTCACAGTACGTTTCCCATGCACAATACAAATCTCTCTTGAGTTTCAGAAGTGTTTTTATCTTTCTTGATATAATAAAGGGTAAAGTGCTGATAATGTTGCATGCTTTCTTTCATCTTCAATATTAAAGTGGCTACATAAAATTTACCAATTTTGATTTATTTTTTAAAATGCATGCTGATATGACAGCTGCCACAATATAGTCTAACAAAATTACCTTGAATTAAGTTGAAGACAACTAAGTACTACTAAAGCCATCTTACAGAAAAAGCCAAATGAACTTTTTGGACAACCTGATATTATTTATTACATTAACTGATCTTCAAATGTTAAACCAACCATGCTTTCCTAGACTCAGTCCCTCTTGGTTTTAAAATTTGTTGGATTTGGTTTGCTATTTTGTTGAGGATTTTTCACAGTTCTTGACCCATTTTTAAAAGATATTTTACTGAATAAAGAATTCTTGGAGGTTTTCCTTTCATATTTTCAAGGTATAGTTTCATTGTATTGTGATCTGTATAATTTGTCTCTCTGTAAGTTATGTTTCTCTTTTCTTTGACTTCCTGCAAACTATTCTAATGAGTTTTGATTTTTTTAGTAGCTTGATTATGATATGCCTAGGTATGCTTTTCATTATGTTTATATTGCTTCAAGTTTTCGGAGATTATTGCATATATGGTTACACATATGTCATTAGTTTTATAAAATTTGTGACCATCATATCTTCAAATAATTCTACCTCATATATATAATGCATAATTTATATAAATTGTGTGTACCTTATACAGGGTGTGTGTGATAAAGTGGTAAAATTTTAGTAAAACAACATAGCACAAAAGTGCTATATTTTGAAATAAATTTATTCTTACATGTAAATATATAAACATAGTTATTATTTTTTTAATTGTTAAAAAAGTCTCCATTTGCTACAATAATAGACTTGACTTGACTTGGAAACCTTGAGCATGCATGCTTTCATTAACTTTTCTTTATCCATGGGCGTCACCATGTTTTCAATCTTAGCTTGAACAGCCTCTTTATTGGAATGAAGTTGCTTTTAAATTCTCTCTCACAAATGCTGCATACATAATAGTTTAAAAGATTTGCATCTGGTGAACTAGACAGCCAGATTTCCTTTGTTCAGAATTCAGGAACATGGACACTGAGAAATTCTTGTCCCTTTCTGGCATTATGTGCCAGTGTATCATCTTGTTGAAAGATAAAATGACATCCATTTGCAACTTGTTTCATACATGGTACAACTACTCTCAAAATGTCAAGGCAAACATCCTGGATCTTTGTTGATGATCTTCTGGATTCTGTGTACAATATCTGGACCTGCGTGATCCTTGCATACCTTATGCATTTTCCTTGTTAGTATGGCAACATCAGGATCAGCATCAGACACCTTCTTCACATTGTCAACTGTATGTAAAGGGATGTTATTGAAGTCTGCAATTTCCTTAGCAGTTTGCCCTGCATGCAGTCCAGAAACTATGGTTGCTCTAACATCATATTCCTTTGGCATGATGGTTGTTTTCAGAATTTAATACTTTATATCTGAAACAATTATGTTAAATCATAACCTTAGAAACAGAGTTTTTATAAATTAATAAAACATGTGAAATAAGGAGATGCAAAGTTATTGCCAATTGATTGCACACACCCTGTATATTATATATAATTTATATATAACCATTCAATACTAATTCTACCATATATATTATACATAATTTATATATAGCAATTTAATGCTAATTCAAGACATTGTACATAAAAGGAAATTGGAGACTGATGTGTTCATACCTAAACATGATGATTCTTTTCTTCTCTAGCTATGTAGGTTTGTTGATGTCAACAGAAATAGAGTTGGATTTGGATTTTGTTTTTCTTATATTTATCTTCAGTACACCACAGGATAAATTTTTCTAATGGGTCATGCAGTTACTATGTGCTTTATGTGAAACCTTGAGGGCTTGCAGCATATCCAGTATGTCTTTACCAGAGATGTAGTTTCCCTCTGCTGCCCTGACCCACCTATAGGGTGGAGTGCTATTGCTTTTCATTCAAATACAGTTCCGAACAGAAGCAAGGGGATAGGGTCTTCTGGTCCAGTCTCAGTCTTAGACCTTGAGTGCCTGAGCTTCAAGAGTTAAACTTTGACTATTTTGGTGGTGGTTCTTGGGAAGGAAAAACATTCCTGCCCCTCCCTCTTTGGCAGAAAGTTTTTATTTCTACACTTCCCTCTGGTGGAAGCCAATCCTTTAGGTGGACCACAGGACAATAAGACTTCCTGCTCCTCCCTCACTGGCAAATGGTTTTGCTCTGTTCCTCTTTCTGTAACAGCTAATTTTTGCCAATAATCCTAGAGGTAGACCTGCTTTTGCTTTGCATGCTAAAAGGCAACACAGCACTGGGGATAGAAGGGTGAGCAAGCAAGCCTTCATACTTCTTCAGTGGCAGCCTATCACCACCAAATGCATTCTTTACTAAGGAAGGTGCTCTTGCCCTGTCAAATGGCAATGATTCCCCTTGTGTCTGAGGTTCCTAGGGTTTCTAAACTATATGCTAGCCCTCTTTGGGCTACAATTTCATTATAATTTCAGGTGTTTTCCTCCTATCTTTTTTTAATGGTTGCTATTGTGGTAGATAGACAGACATAAGCAGAACAAGGAAAATGGGCCCGGAACAGAGATCAAGAGGGTGGAAAGCACAGTTGCCTAGCAATGGACAAAACTAGGAAAACAAAAACTTTGTCCTCAGGCTGACCCTTCTCCCCTAGGCATGTGGCTTAGACTACCTGAACTTTCATATTGCTGGTTATACAGACCTTCTGAACTTTCCTCCTTAGAGATAACATGTAGGCTTCAGTTGGATTTCAGCTCCAGGCCCAGCAGCAAAAGCAGGCAAGGGACACCACCGCTGACCTCAGTCAGGATCAGCTGCATTTATTAATGATCCCCTACCCTGGGCCCACCAATCAGTGTTGACCACCACCTTGAAAGGACACATCTGAAAAGCTGATGAATATTCTATTGAGATCCTCCTCTGGGACCTTCCTAAACTCTCCACCTTTAAAATCCTTTCCAATGGAAGACCCAGTGTGCTCTCCCTCCCAAGTGTGCACCTGCACCTTTCCCCTCTCCCCCTCCCTCTTCTCCTCCCACCCCTTTCCCTAGGCACATTTTCCTTGCCTCCTTCTCTCTCCTAAGCTCCAAGTGACCTTCCTTTTGTCTATAACTTGTTTCCTAAGCCCATTTCTTCCTCAGATAACTTCCTTTCCCTCTGAGGTTTTCTAAATAAATGCTCTCTTAGAGTTTGAGTCTTGGTTCTGAATTCTTTCCTAGACAGAATGCAAGTACTAAGGTTGCCGAACCAAGGTCAAGGTTGCTGAACCAAGACCCCACAGGTCTAACACTTGGTGCTCTGCTGAAGGTGAAACAGTTTGTTGTCCCCTCCTTGTTCCAAGGGATTTGTTAGCCTTTGGAACCACTTTACCTCATTGCTTTGGAAATATAGCTCGCTGATGGGTATTTTCTATTACCCAGCCTTCTTTTCTTTTCTTTTTGATTATTGTTGTTAGGGTAGAGCTAATATTCTACTTGGCTCTTTAGGTTCTGGATAGAATCAGAAGTTCTAGTACTACTTATTTTAAACAGAGCTGTCCTTCCCCTTCTGTTTTTAGGCCACGCCTAGACTGGTATCCAAGCACACAATAAGAGTCCCCCCATTCTTACCTCCTAGGAATTGTTTCCTTTATGTTTATTATTGGCTTGAAGCAATGTCGGGGCATCCTAGTTAAGTTGGAAAGGAACATGGGAAAACTAGGGCACTGGTCCTTCATATGTGGTGACCATTTGACCAAATAGATCACAGTATAGGTGAACATTTCTACCCACTCATGGACAGACAGCTCTGTCAAGGTCAGCCCAGGCCTCAGGTCTGTGGGGCCTGTGGGACCTTTCTTCCAGCTCTTCTGTGATTTTCCCCCCTGGTCTACGAGTTTTAACACTTGCTAGCAGCACAAAAACTTGTTGACGAGCTGGATGGTTTTGCTGACACAGTGTCTTATTCACAGGAGGGAAAATAGTTCCCATTTTCCTGGAAAGTCACTATCCCTACATACATGGCCTGAATAATGTATATTTTGCCTAAGAAAGCCAAGAAGAGCCCAGGGTGGAGGCACAGTGGGTAAGGCTCTGGCCTACGAACTCAAAGGTCCCTGGTTCGATTCCCAGTCAGGGCACGTAACCAGGTCTCCAGCCAGGTCTCCAGCCAGGTCCACAGCTGGAGGCAGGTGAAAGGCAACCATACATTGATGTCTCTCTCTCCACTCCCCTCTCTGTAAAAATAATAAATAAAAAATATTAAAAAATAAAGCCAAGAAGTTACATTTTTGTGTAAACAGCATTCACATTTCATGTCCTGTAACTATTCTTCTCCATTCTTTCTGTTTAGTGAAGACTTCTGCACCTGGGAAAATAAATCACACTCTAGGTCCTATTCCTTTATTTAGGGAGGAAAATAGTAATTCCTTCTGCTCTCAGCTGGAGATGGAGTTTCTAGGGCAATAATTTAATTTTGATGTGTGAAAGACTTAGGTATATTCATTCATTGGAACACTGTTTTAGGAACTTTACTGGTTTCAACAATTTTCAGGTTGCTTCTAGTGAGATTATTCAATTCGAAAAATCAAAAAGTAATTTCTGGGGTATTTGGGAGACAGTTTCAACTGATCGCAAGTTTCTCTTTCCTTGCTTCCTAACAAGACTTCCATTCGTTCCAGTTACGCGGGTGCTTCCGGTCTGTTAGCAGTTATCAGAATCCAACAGTACTAGCCCGTTTTTTTTTTTTCCCTCCCTTCTTTCCCCCATGCGGAATCAAAGAGGAAATAACCTTGGAAGTTTTATTGGGGCAACTGTTAACTTTCTGGCATGGACGTTTGCCTCCGGCCCAAGAAGGAACTAGTGCTGCAGGTGCCCTTTCTTGACGCAGCCGCCCGCGGGCTGGTCAGTTGGCGGCGCAGAGCAGCCCCCCACCCCCACCCCGCCCCGCCACGAGCGCTGCGCCCCAGCCTCCACAGCCCCCTGCTGCTGCCATGGCCGAGGCCCCAGGGCAAGTGGGGCCCCAGGCCACGCCAACTCAGACTTCCGAGAGCACAGCGCCCAGCAACACCAGGAGGCTCAGGAGAAAATCCAACTATATAAGGTCACTTTCAATGGGTGTGGTCAAGTTCCGCCATCAAAAAAAGAAAAGAAAAAAGAGTGGGGCCGTACCCTCCTTTTTCAAGAAGCTGGAAGAGGAGAAAGAAAAGTTGGAGGGGCCCTACAGCTTGGGCTGTATAGTTATTCCCTGCTGTCAGCGTTTTAATAACATCCACTACTTTCTGGTTTTCTTCAGCATCCTGCTGGTCTCTCAAGGTGAGCCTGAGGTGATAGGGTGGGTATGGGTAGGAGGGGTGGCAGAAGGCGACCAGGTGGTCCAGCTTGAAGCAGCTGTCCTCCAACATCCTCAAGGCATGACTAGGGGAAAAGCTGGTTAAACAAGCTGCCACCGTGGCTTTGGGTTCCTGCCCTCAAACGCCTTAAGGTGTGGGTGATAGGGAGCGGCCTGGCGTCCAGATAGCCACCTGGAGTGAGGAGTATTGAGTCATTAGTGTTTTTCGGTCACCAATACTGAGAATTTCAGGGTTGAATCACTGGGGGGATTAAATAAAGTTGAAAACTATGACCAACGGGATGTTTCTACTTCTGCCCACGATTTTGGGACACACTGGACAAGCCGTTTTTTTGCCTGGATCTCGTTTCCTTGTGTGTGAATTGAGGAGGTGGAGCTGGAACCTTAAACAATCCATATGAGAGAACCCAGACTCAAGAGCTTTTCTCTTTGCCCCTTCGGTTCGCAGAAGAATGGATATGAATGTTTTCAGAGGGTCATGTGTTCCCTACTTGGCCTAGGCCCTCCCTGGCATTGCCCATGACCCTTAAATTGTTTGTCACTAGACTGTGTACGTGGATGGCACTGGAGTTTGCCAAACATGATCCCTTTCTCTCTTTTTTTCTCTAAAATGCTATGTCAAAGGTGCACTAAAAAAGGACTAAATGTCATTAGAATCCCATGAGAGGAGCGAATAGTCATCAGTTTATTTTTCTTGACATCATTGAAGTATGTTCTCTGAGGAAGAGACATTTGAATTAAGCCTTGATAAATAAGTACAGATCTGATAGCCGGGGAAGTAGTTAAGGAATATTTATTGAATAAGGAAATGAATGAATGAATGAATGGGATGTTTTGATAAATAAATACTCAGATACAGGAAAGCCTTTTTTCAGAATAGTGACTGAATGGCAGGATTGGTTGGATGATGGTTTTTACCTAAGAACCAAAAAGGGTAATTATATTTATTTTATTGATTGTTCCGCCTGCCACTCTGGCCAGGACCTAATATAGTTACTGAGGCAGAAAAGACACGCAATAAATATATATTGAATACATAAATAAATTGCAGACACAATATGAAGGTGTTTAAATATAAGACAGAATTTTGAAAGGACATTAGGTGTTTGCTCCCCACTACTTTACTGGGTGATAAGATGTTTTGTAGGCATTTGCTTACTTAACATAACCTCCTTATGATGTGAGTAATGAGCCATTGAAGGTTTTTGAACAAGTGCTTATAATGAATGGTTTTAATTTCACTACTTATGAACTGACTTCATATAGGTCATTAGCTCAGTTTAAGTATAATATGGAGTCTTCCATTCATAAAAATGGTATATCTCTTCACTTACATATTTATCAGTTGGCATGTTTATTACATTTTAAACAATTTTGAAATGATTTCAAACATACAGAAAGGGTACAAAGAATTCCTGAGTCCCCTTCACCCAGATTGTCTAGTTGTTCACCTTTATCACATTTATTCCTTCACCTTTTCTTTCCCTAAACATAGAGACATTTTCAGACATGGTGTCTCATTATTGCTAATACTTCAGTGTGCATCTTCCCAAAATGAGTACACAATCCTATGTAACCACTATGCACCCTTCAGTCAGGACTCTGTGCACACTGCTATCAGACTGAATGACAGCCCCACTCAGATGTATCAAGGTCTCAATTGTGTCTCCTTTTCTTTTTTTGGTCCAAAGTTCTATCCAGGAACACTTGTTGCATTTAGTTAATGTATTTTAGACAGTTAATATATTTTAGATGACTTCTTTAATCCATAACACATCCCCTCATCTCTTATCCCCTCTTGCGTGTCTTATGTCCATACAAATCTTTAAGTATGTGGGTTTTTCATTCCTTATGTAGAACTTCAACCTGGGTATGTTTGATGTTTCTTTACCAGACCTAGGTCATGCATTCCTGACTGCCTGTCTCCCTCTCTCCCTCCCCTTTTCCCTACAATTTGTGGTTGGTTTTCCTTTTCTTTTCTACTTTCACCTGTGTCTTTTTTGATGAAAAAGGAATTCCGTTTTTAAATTAAAAAAAAACTTCTTTTACTTATTGATGAGAGAAAGAGAGAGGTTTGTTGTTCCACTTATTGATGCATTCATTGGTTAATTCTTCAGTGTTCCTTGACCCAGCACCAAACCGAAATCTTGGTGTGTCCAAATCAGGATAATGATCTAAACAACTGAGCCCCCAGCTAGAGCAGTGTTTAGTTTTGTTGAAGTCTGACTTGTTCATTTTTAATGGTTTATTCTTTTTGGGTTTTATCAAAGAAAGTATTGCCTAAATTAAGGTCATGAATATTTTTTGCTTTGCTGTTTTTTAGAAATTTTATGGTTTACCCTGACCAGTGTGGTTGGGTATCATCCCACAAAGTGAAAGGTCACTGGTTACACACATAATCATATCATCTATGAATTAGGACAGTTTCAATTCTTTCCTCCCAATCTGTAAGTTTTTTATTTTCTTGCTTTGCTACTCTGGTTAGGACTGCCAGTAAAATGTTGAGTAGAAATTCAAAAGAAGTTACTTATTGTTGATTTGAGGTAGAAATCATTTAGTCTTTCACAATTAAATATGTTAACTAGACTTTTTGTGGATGCCCTTTATCAGTTTGCAGATGTTTTTTTTTTTATTCTTAGTTGAAAATTTTTATTATGAATGGGTGTTGGATTTTATCAAGCTTTTTTCCTGTATCTCCAGAGACCATTATATGGGTTTTTCTATTCTATTAACATTATATATTTTACTCTATTATTTTTGGATATTTAATCAACCTTGAAATTCTGGGGTAAATCCTTATTGCCAAATATTATTATTTTACATGTTGCTGGATTCAATTAGACAAAATTTTGTTGTGCCTTATTGCTAGATTCACTTAGCCAAAATTTTGTTGTGCCGTCTTCAACAAGGTCTGGATTTCAGCCCTTGAGTGCTTTATCCTAGAGGAAATGGCTGTTTCTTATACTATTTCTATATTCCTTAGCATTCTCTTTACTTCTTAGTAGCTAATTCCTTGTTACTTTAATTTTCTCTTATAGTTAATAATTCGGTATATCAAACTGTTCTTGTTCAAATTACTGTGTCATTTCTCTCTCCTGAGTGGATCCAGACCATTCTGGAATTGGTGCGAGGAGTATTCCCAGAAGATGTACCTGTAAAGATGGGATTTTAAGATTGGTTTTATTATGCTTTTATTCTTGACTGAAATGCTGAGCTTTCTGCCAGTGGGAAATGGATTTTTGGCATTTGTGGCATCATAATTCATAAAACTATCTCTGTGTTTGACTAAAATAAAGTGCCAATTGAAGCATGTGCCTTCAACACCCAAGAGACTGCTGTAGTTTGGTAGAAATGATGACTCTGGTGTTGGATGCCATCTTTTCAGTGCCCTTAAACATGTATGAAGAAAAGTAACAAACTCAGGTCTAAACTTTCAGCTCAAGTCATGGTCTGAGAATTTTAAAACTCCAATCAAAGCCCTAAAGTAAGCTCTCTCTTTTTTTTTTAACCATAGCACTGATATTTCTGGGACCAAAATGCAAAATTTAAATGTATGGGTTGATGATTTATGACAGTTGAATTTACAATTTCATGAACGTTATGTATCCAGTTAATTTTTTAGTCTGCTCAGTTTGTTGCTAGTTAGGGCAAAGTGGTGACTTCCAAGCCCCTTCCATGTAGAGCTGCAACTGTGTATAAATTTTTGTGTGGATATGTATGTGTGTGTGTGCATCTGTGTGTATATACACATATACACAGGAATATATATATTTCCTCTCTGGAGAGTTTCTAGGTCATATGGTAACTCTTACTATAAAATTATGTTGTAGAAATTTCATATAAAGATTAGGGCAAAAGTAGGTTTTCAGTCATTCATATGGAAAACAATACAATAATTAATAAATGATAAGAATTAACCCTGTTTCATACATTCACAACTTTAAGCCAACTTTTGCCCCACGCTATATGTACTTGATCAGTTTGAGAAGGTTGCTTCTATTCCTAGTTCACTGAATATGGTCATTATGAAAGTACATTGCATTTTTTATCTCATTTGTTTATTTTTATTGTATTTTTCCTATTACCATTTGACAGGGCAGAGGAATTTCCCTGTCTCTGCAATGTCTGGACATTCCTCTGGGTCAGCTGGGGAGCCAGACTTGGAGTTAATCTTATACCAGAGCCCTGGAACACTGTGGCTCCAGAGGTAACCAAGGTAGCAACTCTGAGCAGGCTGATGTAACTCTTGGCCATAGAGCCTTCTTTGTTTCAATGTGCGTATAAGACTGCCTTTGCTGTAAACTAGGTGTGCACTACTGTTGTGGGAGCGCAGAGAAGCCGTGCGTGACAATGCCAACACTCTCTAGTGCCTGACCACGTAGAAGCAAGAGAGTGGGTGTAGAGATGCTCAGACTCCCTGCAGTCCTTAACCTAAGTGCAGCTGTGGCAAGGCTGGGCAAGCCGTGTGTGAGGATGTTGACACTCTCAGCAGCTTGGCTGTGTGGTTGTTAGCCTGCTGCTAAAATAAAGCATGCAAACCCACCTAAAGGCTCGGTGCAAGTCCTTCTTCACCCCCAGGCAGGGGCCCTCCCTGCTATCATCACTTGATGGTCTTGCATCTGACCCCACAGGACCTGACATCTGGTGTCACAAACAGCATAGTGAGGTGGTGAGACCTGACACCATTTAGTCACATTACAGCCCCACATCTGCACACCCCTGCAATCGCCACACTGTTGTCTCTGTCCATGAGTCCTTTTTCCTTTTTGCTCAATCCCTTTACACCATACCCTACCTTATCCCTCTTAGCTTCCATCCTGCTTTCTATCTATGAGTTTGTCTCTATTTTGCCTTTAGTTCAGTTTGTTCATTAGATTCCACATATGAGTGGAATCTTATGGTAATTGTCTTTCTCTGACTGGCTTATTTCACTTAGTGTAATATTTTCCAGGTCCATCCATATTGTAAAATTTTCTTTTTTATGGCTGAGTGAAATTCCACTATGTAAATGTCCCACAGTTGTTTGATTCACTCATATGTTGACGGACACTTGGGCTGTTTTCATCTTGGCCACATCTAAAATGAGAGTCATTTAAAAAAATGAATAAATGAAACAAGGTGAAAAAATTCTTTTCTCAGATACAGCAAAGTTTTTATATCTTGTTTCCTGCTGCTCTTGGTCTGTTAAATTGTTGTGGTTCTAAGTTGAATTTGTGGTGTCTTGCAATACAGTTCCCTCACAAATTTACTTAGGCCTATGATATGTTTGCTTAATTATTTATTTATATCTTTTATATCTTTCCATACTATTTATCCCTTTGCAATTTAATTTTGAAGTTAAAGGAAATCCATTCATGTTCCTGACTAATCTAGAGGAAGAATTAACATTATCTTGATATGTATATGGTGACTGATTGGACTATGTATCTCCCATTTTTAGAGCGAGACTAATAAGTTTTTTAAGAATAATTGAAGCCCTGGTTGGTAGCACAGTGGCTAAAGTGCCAGCCTGCAAACCCAAAGGTCATTGGTTCGATTCCCAGTCAGGGCACATAACCAGGTTGCAAGCCAGGTCTCCAGCCAGGTCTGTAGGTGGAGACAGGTGAAAGGCAACTATACATTGATGTCTTTCCCTCTCTGTCCCTCTCCTTTCCCCTCTCTCTAAAATAATAAATAAAATCTTAAAAGAAAAAGAATAATTGAAACATATTATGAAGAAGCATGATGTTGTTGCTATTAATTTGCTAAGGAAGTTTAAATACAGGAAGAAGGGTAAAAATGTATCCTTAGCAGTCTAAAAGGTGAACTTACCAAGTTGTTTGTTGTCCATAAACTCCACTGTTCCCCTTCTGGGCTCCTTCCCTTTTACAAGGAGACCAGAGGCCTGTAAAGGACATTTTCCAAATTTCCTTGTCAGCTGGCTTCACCGAGGTGTTACCAGTAAGAAGCTGCGGGCAGATTTGAAAAAGGAACAAAGAGAAGCTTTTTTTTGTTGGTATTGTTGTTTTCTGCTCCCATTTCTGGTGATGATTTTGGCCACAGCAGTAGTCCTGTGGCCAAAGGTGGTGGGATTTGGGGTTAGTAATCAGGGCAGCTCCATCAGCAGCAACAGCGGGTGACGTAGCAGCGCAGAGCTCATGGACTCGGGCTTTGGACCTGGAAGGGCAGCAGGAGCGGCAGGTGACGGTGAGCTAGCTCTGCATTGGCGGCAGGGTGGGTCCTGCCCTCCTGCCAAGCGGCAGTGAAGGGCGGTCCAGCAGAACCGGGCGCCAGCAGCTGCCCCTGCTCCAGCAACTTGGATAACATAGTAGCGTGAGTTTTGATTAGAACCATTTCCCCTTTCCAGTCCAGCAAATGTATTACTTTGTAACCAAGCTCTAAGTCAATTTCTTCTTCTTTCTTTTGTCCCCCAAACATTTAGTGTAATTATTTTTTCCCAGCTGGATGCTGAATGAACATTTATTTAACCTTCAAGATCATTGTCAAAAAAGTGTTAACAAGGGTAGGAAATGGTGAACTTCAAGTACAGGATATAGAATAGGTTATGGAGGGAGATGGAAAGAATGTGTTTGGGGAATACAGGTTGGGCTTCAACTGTTTTTTAAAACTTTCGATAACATTCTAGTTTCTGCTCTGGGTGGTAGATATTAGGTTATTATTTATTCATTTTTACCTGTATAATTGAAGTATAATACATCAAAATAATATTAATACCAAGATGATTAAAAGACCATATTCTTCAGTGAGTTATTCATGAATATAGTATTTAAAAATAGCAATTTACAATAATTCCAATTAGCAAATATTTCATACAGCACGAGTGGCAAGGCCTGTAGGACCTTGTTTTATCTGACTGCGCACCTTCTGCCTGCATCTTATTTCTACCTGGCTCCCTTAACTGTTAAAACTGTTAAGGAGTAGTTACATTTATGCAGTCCTAAATTACATTCAGCTCTTTGAAGGCAACCATGAGGCTGGTGTAGCCCCTGTGAAAATGAGTTTGACACCCCTGTCAGAGGTGAAGGCCTATTAGTGTTTTAAAAAAGAAATCATTATGTACATATAAATCTTAAACATTCAGAGTAATATGAAATAAGCTTAAATCACTATAAATTAAGTTTTGCTTTGTAATAGTGATTATAATGGTGATATATTTTGTCTCTTAAAATGCATATTATTACTTTCTTCTTTTCATATTTTAGGTATTGTGTTTGGTCTGACAGATATGAGCATCAACGTGGTTCAGAGCGAAAACCATCTGCAGCCCTTTGAGAATTTGGTGCTGTCAAGGGCTTATGATATTTCATCTTGCCTGATTGTAGTGTTTATATCGTACTATGGAGGGAAAGGGAATGTCATAAAATGGATTACATTTTCCTCCTTTTTAATAGGATTTGGAGCACTTTTATTTGCTTTTCCTTACTACAGTGGTCAAGATTATCATTCGTTGGCTAGAGAACTTGAAGGTAAAGCTTAAATGTCACTGTCGTTCTGCAAATCATTATTTATTTAAATCACTGACTCTAGAAACTTAAAATAGACCTCGTACTTGTTTGTCCATACATATATCCACCTGTATCTATTTATATGATCAAGTTTATTCACTTAAATAATTGTAGCTCCCTATTAAAGTATACCTATTCTCTCAACGTTGCATGATTGTATATACCCTTTCATGTAAAAGATGGGTTTAGGAAGGAAGGGTATTTTGTGAAATTGTTTTTCTTTTATCAATTTCAATATTGAAGTCTTTTAAGAACTTTAGTAATTCTTTATGGCTTACTCAGTATGTTTTAATTAATCCTGTTACTTTGGCTTTAAAACACATATACAGCACAAATACAGACATAAACTTATACACACACACACACAAATCAGACATTTTCTAGCTACTTCTATCATTTCAAAATGGGAGAGCTTCTCTTTGACATAGGGTTTTGAATCTAAAATGATTGGTGGCTTCTTTACTTTGTTCATTTGAAATCATTTATTCTACAATCGTTTTGCTACTCCCAATAGATAAAGTCTATTTTTAAGTTTCATGGCACTATACCTGACCCTATTCACTACTTTTCTGTTGTGAATAGGCTTATAAAAGTGTTGGAATGCATTTGCCCATTTTGGACTCTTTAAACTGGGATTTAGCAGGACATGATGGAAAAATGCATGAGGGTGACTTCTATGTGTTTGTATGTATATATAAACTTAAGATGTTTAAAATTTATGTTTATAATGTGTATTTACAATATACATAAAATAATTCATGTTAATATATAGCTATATTAATTAATGTAGTTATATACTATAAAATTTATTAAATAATATACTGGTAGACATGTCAATATATGAACTATATACTATGCTCATATATTTATAATGTATCTATAGTATTTGTAGAATATAAATATTTCAAATAAATACATTTATTAATTTGTAGAATATGTATATTACATTTTTAAAAATTCATTATTTTTTAGAGAGAAGGGCAGGGAGGGAGGAAGAAAGCGATAGAACCATCAATGTATGGTTGCCTTACACCTGCCTCCAGCTATGTACCTGGCTGGAGACCTGGCTTGCAACCTGGTTATGTGCCCTGGCTGGGAATCAAACCAGCAACACTTGGGTTCATAGGCCATTGCTTATCCACAGAACCAACAGCCAGGGCTAGAATATATTTTAATATACTTATTAAATATAAGTATATTAATGGACAGCTAATTGAACTAGAAGGTGCTTTACGGAAAGAAGGGAATGAAAACCACATCATTTCTATTCTTCCCTTTATCCTTCCCTGGTCAGAAAGGATGAGAAGTTAGGAAACACTTCTTGAGACATATTAAAACTACTACTTGATTAGCACTCTGCAAGAGTCGTTGAAGTAAAAGTAGTACAATCTTTCTTCCCTTGTGTCTTCTTTATGTAATTTTGGTTCTAGTTTGTAAAGGGTAAAATAATTTTGTAAAAGATACTGTACATTTGTTGTATAAGCCTTGACCCATTTAACAAAAAATTAAAATTATTTCTTCATAGATCTTTGCGAAGAAACGAAGATTGCCAAAGCTTGCAAGAAATCTTTATCATTTGATTCAAAATATGTATCTTCCTTCATCCTTGGGCAGACTATGCAGGGAATAGCAGGAATGCCGTTATATACCCTCGGGGTGTGCTTTCTTGACGACAGTGTTTCCGTGCACTCAACTGGTATTTACCTAGGCACGTTTCTTTTCCTTTCTACTAGAATCTACCCATTCTGAATTTGTACTGAGATTCTATTTTGTCTGCATATCTAAAAAAATTTTTTTTCATCAGAGGTAAGGAAAGCCATGCCAGTAAGCTAAAATACCTGATATTCATTAATCTTTTGGCTTTTAGGAAAACGTTTTTGTAGTGATCTATTAGTCTTATGTGAGGGTAGAAACAAATACGTTTTGTAGCGAGAATGGGATCACATGTTTGTTTCACTTTGGGCCCTGATGAATAGTAAGAGAGAAGCTTACTTTATTGTCGCCTCTTGACATTCTGGCAGCTAGGATGAAGGATGCGAAGGTAATGATAATGTATTGTTTTAAAGCATTATCTTGTTTTAGTACCACAAATTGAAATAAAAGAAGGTGTATTGAATTTATATCTATATTAAATATACAGGGTGTGTACGATCAATTGGCAATAACTTTGCATCTCCTTATTTCACATGCTTTTTATTAATTTTGAAAAACTGTTTCTAAGGTTATGATTTAACATCATTGTTTCAGATATAAAGTATTAAATTCTGAAAGCAACCATCATGTCGAAGGAATATGATGTTAGAGCAACCATAATTTCTAGACTGTGTGCAGGGCAAATTGCTAAGGAAATTGCAGATTTCCATAACATCCCTTTACATATAGTTTACAACATGAAGAAGGTGTATGATGCTGATCCTGATGTCACCACACCAACAAGGAAAATGCACAAAGTATGCAGGGATCGCGCAAGTCCAGATATTGTACACAGGATCAAGAAGATCATCAATGAAGATCCAGAATGTTTACCTTGACGTTTTGAGAGAAGTAGTTGTACAATGGATGAAGCAAGTTGCAAATGGACGTCATTTTATCTTCCAACAAGATGGTGTACCAGCACATAACACCAAAAAGGGGCAAGAATTTCTCAGTGTCCATGTTCCTGAATTCTGGTCAAAGGAAGTCTGGCTGTCTAATTTGCCAGCTGCAAATCCTTTAGACTGTTATGTATGCAACATTTGTGAGAGAGGATTTAATAAACAACCTCATTCCAATAAAGAGGCTGTTCAAGCTAAGATTGGAAATATGATGATGTCCATGGATAAAGAAAAGTTAATGAAAGTGTGCTCAAGATTCTGAAGTCGAATTGAGTCTATTATTGCAGCAAATGCAGCAAATGGAGACTTTTTTTAACAATTTAAAAACTAGTGACTATTTTTATATATTTACATAGAAGAATAAATTTATTTCAAAATATAACTTTTGTGGTATGTTGCTTATTTTTCTAAAATTTTGCCAATTTATTGCATGCACTATGTAAATGTATTTACATTACATTAAATATATAGATTAAATAAGGTACAGTGTATTTTATGATTAAAGTACCCAAGTTTCTCTAATACATGTATTAGGTAGTATGTGTAATGGTTAGTTTTATGCATAAGCTTGGTTTAGTTATGGTAACCATTTGTTTGGTTAAATACCAGTCTAGACGTTTCTGTAATATTTTTTAGATGTGACTAACAGTTACAGTCATTAGACTTTGAGTATAATACAGATTACCCTCCATAATGTGGGTGAACCTCATCCAGTCACTTGAAGTCTTAAGGAGAAAGATGGAAGTTTTCTTAAAAAAAAAAAAAAAAAAGAGGCGGGGGGGGGGTGGGTGAGAAATCTGTCTTCAGATTGCAACATAGAAACTGAGTTTTACAGCTCGCTAGCCTGCCTGGTGGATTTCAGACTTAATTATAGATTCAAGACTATAACAATCCTACTTGGACTTTTACCCTGCCAGCCTGACATACAAATTTGGACTTGCCAGTCCCCACAGTTGCATAAGCCAATTCCTTAAAATCACTCTTTTTTCTAAATATTCTATTCTGTTGTTCTGGAGCATGATAACTAATAAAGTATATTGTGAAACTTTCACAAAGAACTCTGTGACATAACTTATCATCTTGTGACAAAGCTGTTTTATATAGTTGTTTGATGTTTGGTATTCATTTTATAGGCCTTGTGGATTTTTCAGTGACAGTCGGATATGGTTTGGGTTTTGCAATAGGGGCACCCCTAATTAAGAACTCTGAGAGCAGTGCTTTCGCTAATAGGTAAGCTAGTTCTTTCCTTTTTGTTTACAGTGTGTAAAATAGTTATTAGACACTTTACCTTATATGCATTTAATTTGTAATAACCACATTGTGTAGAAAATACATGTTAATGTGACTGATGTGCACATATATACATATAAATACATCTAAAGTGTACATTTTTACCATTACTGCTTGAATATAATTTTGAAAACATCATTTATAATGGCAATCTTACTACTAATTCTGCATATAGTTTTTATAAAAACTGTGGTAAAAAACATGTAACATAAACTTTACCATCCTAACCATTTTTAAGTGTACAGTATAGCAGTATTAATTCTATCAACAGTATTGTGAAATGAATATCTAAAATTTTTTTGTCTTGCTAAACTGAATCCATTTATCCATTGCACAACTTCCCTTTCCCCCCTTCTCCCTAGCCCCTGGCAATTACCATGCTGCTTTCTGTTTCTAAGAGTTTGCCCACTTCAGGCACCTCATATAAATGGAATTGAGCAGTACTTGTTTTTTGGTGAATGACTTATTTCACTTAATATAATGTCCTCAAGGCTCACCCGTATTGTAGCATATGGCAGCATTCCTTTTTTAAGGATGAATAATATTCCATTTCATGTATATATTGCATTTTATTTATCCATTCCTGTCAGTGAACATCTAGGTTATTTTTGTAAAATTACTTTCCATATATATATATTTGATAATCTCAAGTTATAATCAAAGCATTTTTATTTAAATAACTTGAATTTATGTGTCTGTCAGGCTGGAGGAAATTCTTGGTCTATGCATGGCTGGACCTTCCTGCTGGGTCAGCCAGAGCCCAGAACACAGACCCCCATAAATAGCCAGCATAGCAACCCAGAGCTGACTGGTGTTGCCTTTGGGTACACTGCCTCTTTGTTCTAGTGTGTATAGAGCCTCTTTTGTTCCATTGTGTACATAAGATGCCCCTGCTGTAAGCTATTCACGCTACTGCTATACAGGATGGGACAAACCTTGCATGAAAGGCCAATACCCCCAATAAGCCAACCAACCACCTACAAAGGAAAGTGGGTGCTGGGACACCTAGACACTACCTGTGGTTGTTAACCCAAGTGCAGCTGTAATAAGGGTGGAATAACCGTGTGTGGGGATGCCAACACCCTCACTGCTGCCTGCAACAAACCACGCCAAATCTCCTGAAAGCTCCATGTACATCCTTTGTCAGACCAGAGGCCATCTCCCCGCTGTCAGAACCTGCTGGTCCGAAAGCTAAAGGACCTGACAGTGTCAAATTGAGAATAATTTTATCATTCCATTCAAGAATGTGGTATGTTGCTCTTTTCTATGCTTTTCTTTTATGTCCTTCAATAAGATTTTATGACTTTCATTGAAGATATTCTATTAAGCCTATTTCTACTGATCTTATGTATATTGTTAGTTTTGTGCATGGGATATTTGTATTTATTGCTTTATTAATCATTTATTTGTAGTAGGAAATAATTGATTTCTAAGTTTGTCTTATATATGTCACATTATTAAATTATTTGCTTATACTTTATAGTCTTTAAAGTTCATTTTCCTTAAGTTTTAGGTACTCAATTACACAAATGCAATAATCATTATATGCAATATAGTGCATATAGTTAGAAAATATCGCTGGGTTCAAAAATGAAAAAAGAAAATTCCTTTAAATTATAATTAATGAGAAAACGTACCTCTAGCTGGCAATCTGGAGTTGAAACTTGAGGCACAGCATATGCCTACTGGAAAATGGAAATCAATTGCAACCTTGTGTCATCTCACTTTGAAACGATTAGCCTTGAGTAGTGTAGCAATCGATAAAGAGTTGGACTGTTGATAGAACAGAATATTCTCCACATTCTGTGAGGTACAAAGCCCATAAGCCAGCTACTTGTCAGGTGTCTTATGGCAGTAGAGTTACTAGTGAGAAACCAGAAGTTCAGAACTACAGTTCCTGAGTATATGGCATTTTCCTACAATGGCTGGCTGGACGAGGTTGTAAAGGCATGTGAGACTGAAGACAGTGGCAGTTGTGTACTAATCAACTTTCCTAAATCTCCTCCCTAAATGACACAACAACGTTGCAACTATGAAAATTCTCCATAAAATCATCCTTTGAGACAAAGAATGCTGAAATTGTAAAATAACTGTGGATAAAGAGGGAAAATTTTTAAATCCCAGCACAGGATCCTTCACATTCCCATCCCACTCTGCCCACTGTGAGGCTTTGAGATTTGCAGCAGTGAAGCAGGAAAGATTTGGGGGAAGTGAAAAGACAATGGCTTACCAAAGGGTCCTAAGGATGATTCGTTATGATCACTAGAAGAGTATCTGATTCTTAGTCTCAGAGTTCAGAGAATGGACTATAAGAAAAGAGATTTCTTTTTTTTTTTTAAAAGATTTTATTTCATTATTTTTAGAAAGAGGGGAAGGGAGAGAGGCAGAGAGGGAGAGAGACATCAATGTAGGGTTGTGTTTCACCTGCCTCCAGCCACAGACCTGACTGGAGACCTGGTTTGCAACCTTGTCATGTGCCCTGGCTGGGGAATCGAACCTGTGACCTTTGGGTTTGCAGGCCGGCGCCTTACCCACTGAGCTACCAGCCAGGGCTGAAAAGAGATTTCTTTTTTTTTTTTTTTTTTTTA
>PVIW01013817.1:0-25792 GCA_004026585.1 Noctilio leporinus | reverse complement strand
TGAGTGAAGGCCTAATGTAATCACACTGTGGAGGTGATGGTTCCAAACCTGAGGTTAATGGACTGTTCTGCATAATGGTAACATAGTTTTTTGGCACCAGACCAGTCACTCCATTGATCTTCCTGCATTTCCACCATTCAGGGTCATTTTCAGGTTTTTCAATAACATCCATTACATCTCCTTTCTCAAAATTAAGTTCATCATTGGATGAGCTAAATGGGTAAAGAGCTTGTACCACGTGCAACACTTGCCCAGTATTTAGGTTACTGACGACTGCTGCTAATTTCTCTGACAGGGAACCCACATGGTCACCCAAAGGACTGTCACCTTCCTCAGTTACATAGTTTGATGGGAACCATCCAACTTGTCCATTATAGCTACCCCGCCACCACCCATCACTGCATTTCTCCATGACGATCACCTTCGTCCCTTTTATCAAAGATAATTCATCCTCTCTCTCTGCCATGTAGTTAAATTTCACATATGCAGGCATGTTGAGGTCATAGAGACGTTCCCCCAGGTCAACAGAACTATCATCAGCAGGAGATGCAGAATCTGGCACACTGGGTTTTCTTTTTACTTTTCCAATTCCTAAGGTATCCTTTAGGTTTTTTACAATAGATGCTTTCCGAGCACTGTTTTTCCTTTCCACATAGTTAGAAGGCACAAAACCTTTTATTCATGGAATTTCGAACTCGCCACCAAGATTTAGAATCATCCAGAAGCCATAATCTCTCATTCTTCTTGATGTCCAGCTCTTGTTCTTGTTGGGCCACATATCAAATTTGGCTACTACCACCACCTCTTCTGCCATCTTAGCAGCTTCAGCACTGTAACTGAGGGAGAGGACCAGGACAACGCCGCGGCAGCCTCGATGGCTGTTACGGCAGGAGGCCTCCAGTCCACCGCAGCGTAGCTCTCGGGAGAGAGGCGGGGCCAAAAAGGACATTTTTTTAAAGGACATTCTATCTCTATCTTGAAAACTTCCCCATTCCCTCTTAAATAGGTATTTCCCCTCTGAGAAGTTCCTATTTGAGGAGGGCAAATTGGATTTGTGAATGCCCCTTTTATCAGCAAGAAGGTTAGGAACTTTAAGGAGGAGATGAAATTACTCTTAGAAGATTCTCTTGTGCTAACAGAACAATTAGACCAGTTCTTAAGACCCAGTATCAAAACCTGGGTCAAGATTATGTCTATTATAAATATACTTTCACTAGTGAGGACAGAGAAACAATTAGGAAAGCAGCTATGGCTATCTGGGAAAGACAACACTCTCTTGGCCAAGGGGTTATACCAGCTGAACAAAAGTTCCCTAACACAGATCCAGGATGGAGAAATGATGAAACTGAGATAGAGCTCAAGTGCAAGACCTTAGGGATTTACTAATTAGAGGAATAGGAAAATCAGTTCCCAGATCACAGAATGTGTCCAAAGCATTTGAAATTCGGCAAAAGAAAGAGGAGACACCTCCCCATTTTTACAAAGACTTAGGGATCAGATGAGAAGGTATTCTGGGTTAAATCCTTAAGACACAAAGGACAAGGTCTCTTAAAAGTCAGCTTTGTAGGCCCTGGTTGGTGGCACAGTGGGTAAGGCACCAGCCTACAAACCCTAAAAGTCGCTGGTTCAATTCCCAGCCAGGGCACATAATCAGGTTGCAAGCCAGGTCTCCAGCCAGGTTCGTAGCTGGAGGCAGGTGAAAGGCAACCACACATTGATGTCCCTCTCCCTCTCTGCCATTCCCCTCTCTAAAAATAATAAATTAAATTTTTTAATAAATAAATAATAAAAAGTCAGCTTTATGACCAAAAGCTGGCCTGATATTTCCAGAAAGTTACAAAAGATAGAGGGATGGAATGAAAGATCGGTTGAAGAATTGAAACAAGTGTGAGAAATGCTCACAAAAAAAAACAGGACACAGGACTTTAGCAGCAAAGCAAGGCGTTTATTCATGATTTTGCAGAAATGGGTGCACAAGCCAATGACAGACAGGGTGGGTGTGCTCTGGCCAGGCCAACAGGAGTTTTTAAGCCCTAATTCGGGGGTACCCTCTCCTGTTTCCCCATTGGCTGGGTACTTCAGAGTCCCATTCTTAGCTTAAGATATCTAAAACTGATAGGTCATTTCAAACTTCCCCTTGGAAATCCACTAACTTGTTCTTTTTTTTTTTGTTCTTTTTTTTTCTTTTTAGAGAAAGGGGAAGGGAGAGAGGCAGAGAGGGAGAGAGACATCAATGTATGGTTGCCTTTCACTTGCCTCCAGCTACAGACCTGGCTGAAGACCTGCCTTGCAACCTGGTTATGTGCCCTGGCTGGGAATTGAACCAGTAACCTTTGAGTTTGCCTCCAGTGCCTCCCTAACTTATTCTTGATTGAACTGCATTATCTACCCTCTTGGTCAGGCTTGATAATGTACAGTTTACTCCCTTTACTCCCTTTGTTCTTGGAGGAACCCATAACTAGTTTAACTGCACCCTCAGTCTTTGTTAATCCTGTTAACTCAAGAGACTTTCCGATTGGTTTGTTGTCTAACCCAGCCTTAATGGTCCCCTGAGGTGGTATAGCCCAGTTTAAGAGTCACCTTTCTCCTTAATCCCTACACCAGAAAAGCCATTGTTCACGCTGCCTGTCACCTACCAGACTCAGTAAGCACAGAGATTGGATCTTTACGGGTGCTTTATTCAGATGGTCTGCGATCTGAGAAGATAGCAGTGTGTTTGCACCCTAACTCACATGCCATTATAAACAGGCCCTTTTTATAATGAGAAGAAGTGTAGGTAAGGGGTTTGGAATTCAGGGGAAAAGTTAAAGGGATCAAAGCTGCTTGTCTGTGTCCTGGGCAGAAGTCTTGGTGGAGGTCTTTGTGTCCTGGGCAGAGGTCACCTTACTCTGGAGTATAACGGCTCAGATACCCTCTTGATTTCTTGCAGTCCTCCTGAGGCACAAAGGGAGAACTGCTTACGGTTCTCTGGAGTCAAAGTGGGTCATCCCTCCAAGTTTCTGAACCAAGAACTTTTAACATACAGTGATTACTAAGCTTATTAGCTGTTACCTGAAACTAACATTTTCCAACATTTGAGTCCCCCATCATTCCCCCACCCCCCACTGTTAGTTTAAACTATCTTATTTCTATGAGATCAGTTTCATTTGGAAATACTAATTTTCTTCTTGAACACGTATCTTAGCACTAGGGATACATTTAATTGCAGATCCACGTAAGGGGGCACATTGAATGCAACAACACACTATGATAAAGCACAAAACAGTTTTCAGCACATCTGACAAAAGGTACACACTCTACAGCTGGGGCTACATTAGTGACTGTTTTTTTTTTTTTTTTTTTTTTTTAGATTTTATTCATTATTCTCAGAGAGAGGGGAAGGGAGAGAGGGAGAGAGACATCAATGTATGGTTGCCTTTCACCTGCCTCCAGCTACGGACCTGGCTGGAGACCTGGCTTGCAACCTGGTTATGTGCCCTGGCTGGGGAATTGAATTGACCTTTGGGTTCACAGGCCGATATCCACTGTGCACCAGCCATGGCTTACATTAGTGACTTTTAAGGAAAACATTTCCTTGACTTTTAGAGTTACACAGATTCCCAATTACAAATATCAAGAGTAGGTAATTTTCTCACTGATATGTTTAAATAAAGAAAGTATAATTTTGAAGGCTTTCCAGGGAAGTAAATACCTTGAAAGGTTGTTCAATATAAGTTACTCCTGCAAGACAAAATTCAGAGCTGTTTAGACCCTTTTTGCTAAACATACCCAAATATTTTCATCTCATCTAAAAGGAACAAGCTCTCCATAACATGAGGTTAAACAAAAAGTAATGTAAAGAATATAAATCAGTGTTTTTGAAAGATGACTTCTAGGTCTTCTTGAGGCTCAGTGGTCCAACTTTCCTCCAGTGCTTTCTTTACTTTGGTGTGATGAATCCAAGGTTTTATTTCTACCAACTCCACCACGGTGGGGGTGGTGAGGAGTATATCCCAAGGTTCAGCCCACTTTTCTTCTATATGGCTTCCTGGACATCCTGTGCTCCAGGTCTTGAGTAGCACTTACTTCCAGGCTCAAGAAAATGTAGTGAGCCTACAGAGGAAAGACCTCTAATACAAGCAAGGTCATTAATTACAGCTAAGGTCTGACTTAAATGTTGTACATTTTCATCACCTTCACTTCTTGATCTACATACATATCTCCTACCCCAATCATAGCCTGAAATGGTCACCTGTACACTATTTCATAAGGGCTCAATTGAGTCCCACTTTGAGGAGCCACCCTTAACCTGAGCAGCACAATAGGTAAAGCTTGATCCCAATTAGAGATGAGTTTCTTGGCACAACTTGGCTATATTTTTCTTCAAGGTGTGACTCATTTTCCCTACATTCCCAGGAGCCCGAGATCTCCATGCTATGCGGAGTCTCCACTTGATTCCTAAAACTTTACTAACCTTCTGCGTAATTTCCAAAACAAAAGCAGGTCCATTATCACTCCATATGCTGTCAGTGAGACCAAATAGAGGCAGTATTTCCTTCAGTAAGGCTTTCACCACCTCCAAGGGTATCTATGTTCTAGTAGAACAGGCTTCTACCCATCCTGAAAAGGTGTTAATAAAGACTAGTAAATACTTCCATCCTTGGATCCTTAGCATCTGGATAAAGTACACTTGCCAGTCCTCAAGTGGACACTGCCCTTTATATTGTTTCCCTTCTTTGTTTTGATGGAGATCTTTCTTGGGGTTGTTCTTCTGGCATACAACACATCTAGCAATTACTTTTCATATGGCTTTAGAAGTTGCAGGACTTGTGAGCCACATTTTAATAATATACGTGGTTAATGAGTCCCTTACATAGTGAGGTGGCCTCATGCAAATGCTTCATGACTAGCTCTACTAAATGTTTAAGGAAGAAGTATAACTCCTTTCTTATTCCTTCTTCATCAAAACCCCAGCTCTCAGCTTTCTCTAAGTCTGCAGTCAACTATTCAGGATCAAATTGTGACAAGTCTAGAGCAGGTACCAAAGGCATTATAGATGTTCTGATGCCACCTGTAAAGGTACCTGAACAGTTTCTAATAATTTAACATTTTCTGCTGCATGCTTAGTCTCATTTCTATTGGAGGTTAACAGTTTTTTTTCCTTCCAGGTAGAATTACATGATTACAAAATTGGAAAGCTTACCTTGAGTCAATCACACATCCACTTTATTTTGTGCCACAATTCCAGTGCCCCCATCAATGTAATTAGTTCAATTTTCTGAGCAGGTTACCAGCAGCAAGGCCTTGGCCTCCACTACTCCTTCAAGAGTCACAACTGCATACCCAACCTTTTTGTTTCCTTCATCCATATAACTGCTTCCATCTGCATTTAGAGTCCAGCCTGCCTTTTCTAGAGGATTGTCCTATAAATCAATTCTGCTAGAATAAGCTTCATCAATTATCTCAACATAGTCATGTATTGGTGCAGTCAAGTCAGGATCCAGGAGAAGAGAGGCAGGATTTAACTTACAGTTTTCAGGGAGATGTTATGATTGCTGAGGATTGATTGCCTGATACCTGCCCACTGTTCCAGCAGTGAGCCACAAATTTCCCTTTTGCTCCCGCAGGCTCAGCACTTGGTGGGAAGAATAAATGGTGATAGACTGTCCCAAGGAAGCTTTTCAGCTTCCTGTAAGAGCTTGCAGGAGGCTGGCACAGCTCTCAAGCAGGCTGGCCATCCCTAGATAGTGTGATCCAGTTTCCTTGACAAATAGCGACAAATTCCTTATGAAATGTCAGGAGGCATTTGGGTGAGAACTCCTAGGGCAATGCCCTGCCTCAAAAAGGTGTAACTGAGAGGGCTTTAGCAGGTTTGGAAGCCCCAAGGCTGTTGTACAATCCAGGCGTGCCTCAGGGACTCAAAAGCTTGGGTCCACTCCTTTGTCCATTCTAAAGAAATACGCTTTGGCCCTTTCAGAGTTTTTCCAGTTTAACAGATCTAATTTACAAAACAGAGATGTGCCCAATACACAGTGGGCAGCTTTCTGGCCCTACTTCCACTGGAAGTTTTCACAAAAAAGCACTGCCCTGCCCTGCCCTGGCAGGGGCTTTTTTCTCCACCACATTTGGTCTCCTGAAGGGTTGGAGACTGTGACACCAGTTCAGGTTCACTTTCCCCAGTTCCCTCAGCCTGGTCAGGAGGAAGGCTGGTCAGGGCTGGAGAGGCTGTGGGAACCCTGACCAATTCTGTTCTGAGCTCCTGCTGTCTGTCACAGGCAAATTCTGTCTTCCCTAGACCATTAATGTATTTCTTTTTAATCCTGAATCCTGATTATGTAAACTCATGAAAGTTTCTAGGTAAGACATTTTGCCCAACTTCCCTGATATTTGACAAAACAATTCTAATCACAGTGTAATACAATAATTTAAAGACCCATTCAGCAGCCAGCACTCTCCTGAGTCTATATTATACAATACATAAGCCAAATAGTATTACAATAAAAAGCATTGTCTTTTTAGTCATAGGTTTATAAGCATAGGTCAACCAATTAACCAAAATTTGCCCCAAAGGGCTCCTTCCTGGAACAGAGCCTTTTCCCCCTATTCTACTAGACAGAACTCTGTAAACCAGATGGCACCTCATGGCACCTAAAACCAGAAGATGTCTTTTTTTTTCTCCCTAATGATCTTAGTTATGACCTGGGATTGTAACCTGAACCAGAAAGTTCAGTGGTTCAATCAAAATTAGTCAAAGATAAAGATGAAGGGAAGTGCTGACAGTCAGAGGAGAGTCCCCAAGTAAAATCACTTGGCAGCTGCTAGGAAATCTCCAAATCCAAACCCCAGGGCTCCCCAGTCCAGGCAGCCAATGGAACTCCCCACCAAATACCCAGACTTACCCAAGAGTCCCAAAATCTGTCCCAGAAGAGTTGCCAAAATATGAAACCAGAAAAGCCAGTGTTCGGGCTGGCAGTCATCTACCAGACCCAATAAGCAGAGACAGGGATTAAATCTTTATGGGTGCTTTATCAGATGGTCAATGATCTGAGAAGACAACAGGTTTGCACCCTAACAGTCTTATATTCCATTATAATTAGGCCCTTTTTATAAGGAGAAGAAAGGTGTAGGAAAGGAGTTTGGAATTCAGGAGAAAAAGTTAATGATATCAAAGCTGCTTTCTTTGTGTCCTGGATAGAGATTGTCCATCCTGGGCAGAGGTCTTTGTGTCCTGGGAGAAAGGTCCTCTCACCCTGGAGTATAAGGGCTCAGATACCATCTTGATTGCTTGCAGTCCTCCTAAGCCACAAAGGTGGAACTGCTTACGGTTACTTAAGAGTCAAGGTGGGTCATCCCTTCAAGTTAATTCTGAGAAGTTTTTTACATATATTGATTACTAAACTTATTAGCTGTTACCTGGAACTAAAATTTTCAAACATTTGAGTCCTCTATTAAAATAACAAGGGAAAAGGTCTTGAGTTTAAAAGATTTATTTGGCCAGCACCAGTGGGCTGAGGCCAAGAAAGCAGGAAGGTTTCAGAGCTAACAAAAGAAAGGCAGGGGTTTTTAAAGGTATAAGGTGGGAGGGAGTTGAAGAGACTCTGTTTATGGCTTTGGGGGAGCTGACTTTGAGAACAGAGAGGCTTAATACCAGAGGGGAGTTACCAGGTTCTAATGCGCAAACTAGATATAGTTGAAGGACACAGGTGGTTACAATCATCAGCAGTTACTGAGGAGGCAGCAGATTTAATGCGGTTTGCTAAAAGTATACTGGGATTCCCAGAATTCAGGTCTTATGCCCAAGAGACCTGAGACTTGCAAAAATATAAAATATATACAAATCCACTCTTCTCACTATCTTGTTATCTGGAAAATTTTATTATTCATAAAAAAACATTTGTGTCAGAGTATACAGGCTGCTAGGGTGTGTCAGAGCAGCCTTGCTGTGAGAGATCACCTGGAGACCAATATAGGAGCAGGCTATGGGTTCTTGAGGCTTGAGGGGGAAGGGCTGCTCCTGAATTGACGAGGGCCATGGAGCAGGCGAATGGAGACTCCAGCCCTCATGAGCCCGTAAGAGTCCCGCTGAGGACTTCTGCGTCAGGGGCCTTGCACAGAGAAACACCCAGAGACCTCTGTGAAATCAAGCCATGTGCTTATTGCAGGAAGGAATAACAGGGAACAGGAAAATGGGGAGCAGCAAGGGAAGAGACTTTTAGAGAAGTCGTCTTTGACTTGACATCACCTGGTTGGGGTTTTTATCCAACTGCTATGGGAGTTACACAGGTATACACTCCAAAGGAAAATTAACTCATAAACAAAGAGCCCATTAACAAAAAGGTGCTAGGTAGGGTTATTTATTAGGCCAGTTGCTTTACTACTGCCTCACCAAGGATCTCCAGACAAGTTAAGTTCATTAACTCATTCCCAAGAATTTCCTGGACAGGTTCCATCATCAACTTTTGGCCAGGCTGGGTATGTACACATTGTACATACGCAGTACACAATGACTATTACAGTTTTAACTAAAGTGTAGATACAATCAAAGGTCTAAAGATATGTGCTGTCCCCTACATCCTGACATTCTGTCAGCATGCTTTTAAGCCAACTGCCTGATTTAAGGCATTGTCCCCTGGCAAGTGTTTTTCTCAAGCAGATTCCCACATGTCCTGTTGTTCTGACCAGGTTCATTATCGCCTTCTAACCTGGCTGCCTCTATACATACTCTTGATGGTGGAATGTGCTAATGAACCTGGTCAGAACAAGATGTAGTGAGAATCCGAGAACCCACTTTAGAAAAACACTTGCTGGGATATAATTAATCTGGGCGGAACCACCAGAATGCTGGAAGCCCACTTGCTCACCCTTAACTAAAATGTGCAGCTTGCAAGTTTAAAAGCCATGGTGGCAGAAGCCCTCCGGGGGACTCCTACCCCAGCGAGAGCCCAGAATCTCCATTCCCATGTTCTGATGCATCCTCAAGGAGGTCTGGAAGCAGCCCTTCCTCCTCAACCCCCAATAAACCCGTTTCTGGCTCCCATACTGGTCTCTGGGTGATCTCTCACAGCAAGGCTGCTCTGACAACTTGTTAACATTGTGAGAAGGAAGCTCACCCAGTCCATAAAACAAATGGACAACGAGGCCAGGAGTATAGCAAAAGCAAGGCATTTATTCACAATTCTGCAGAAACGGGTGCTCAAGCCAATGATGGGCAGGGCACACATGCTCAGATCTGGTGAACAGGAATTTTTAAACCCCTAATGCAAGGGTGACCTCCCCTGTTTCCCCATTGGCTGGGTACTTCAGTCACATTCTTAGCTCGAGGTGTCTAAAGCTGATAGGTCATTTTAAGCACCCCCTTTGGAAAATCCCTAACTGGCTCTTAGTTGATTAGCATACTGTACCCTCTTGGTCATGCTTGATAATGTATAACTTCCTCCCTTTATTCTCAGACAAGCCAGGAACCTATGACTTGGTTAGTTACGTCCTCACTGTTAACTCAGGGACCTCCTGATTTGTTTGTAGTCTGGCTCAGCTGTTCATTTTCCCCTAAGGTAATATAGTCCAGTTTGAGTCACCATTCTTATTTCTTACAACATGTATAGGTTATTAATATTATTCTAAATAAATAATTTTTCTCAAACTATTTTATGCCCAGTATGGTAAATGTTAATAGGTATAAGCCACATATACAAAATTATCTGGGGAATCCTCAACTAAGTTGTAAGACCGTACAGATATTCTGAAACTAAATGTTCATTGTCACTGAAGAAACAGCACCTGGGACACGACCCAGGGAGAGTGTGACAAAAATACCTCTGTCCAGGAGGAGGGGTCAGAGCAAAAGTCCCAAGTCCCAAGGCCTGGTCCCAAGGGAGGAGTCTGAAGCAGGGAAGCTTGGTATTGGGAAGTGGGTTTTACTTCCACCTCTTGCATGTCCAGTCTTCCTTCCTAGTTACTCATGACATTACCCCAGTTCTCACTCCCACTGGGAGTTCTGTTTCTAAAGAAGCCAAACAGCACCACCCTGGTTCTGGGTGTCAAATCCTCACTGACTAGAACTTCCCCTCAGACCTTTGGCGGCTGAGTCATGAGGTCCCCAATCCTTCTGCTCCTGGGGCCCTGGCCCTGACTTTGACCAAGAACTGGGCAGGTAAGTGCTGGGTGGGGAGAAAATCGGCTTCTGCAGAGAAGAAGCAAGGGGACCCATCGAGGGTGCAGGACCCAGAGGAAAGTGCATCTCAACCACCTCTGGCCCAGACCACAGACCCTGCCCTCTCCTCAGCCCCTCTTCTGTCTTCCCAATTCCTCCTCTCAACCACTGCCCCCTTTTTTGTCTTTTGTCCTCCTCCCCACTACCAGCCCCAACTGTGAACCCCAACCTCACAGGGAGGAGGGTTGCAGGGTCTCAACCCCTCTCCACCCTCAGGTCCCCGCTCTGTGAATATTTTTTAAAAGATTTTCTTTATTTATTTTTAGAGAGAAGAAGAGAGGGAGAGAAACATTGATGTGTGAGATGCATCCATCAGTTGCCTCTCACACACCCTCAGGCATGTGCCCTTGTTATAGAAGAATAAGCAGCAGAGAAAGACATGCCTCACCTGCTAACCCAGCAGTCCTGGGCCTGGCCTGATAATATTGCCAAGTGTTCCAATATCACAAGAAACACTATGTTAGCAAAAGAAGAGGAAAGTCCTTGGAACTGTATGTATCCTTTCTGCTGTCTGGGAAGGAAAGCCTTTGAAACTGTTTACATCCCAAGGCCAGAAAGGCAGAAAAGGACCTATAGTGCCTAAAGGACGGTGCCCATTAATACCTTTAGGTATCCATGCTCCAGTCCTGGAAAGCTAGGACTACCTTACCTGTCAATCAATATGTAACTTCTACAACCCCCATCCCACCAACTATGTAATTCCTCAGAACAAAGGACTTGCTCTCTTGGTGCCCTTGGTGGTCAGGCCCTGGTCATCTGGCCACACTAGGGCAGGCTTTCCACCCTGGCCTTTGGCCACCCTTGTTTTTGCTCTCCCATTCGTTAATGAATTTTGTGTGCACGCTAATAGGCTCATTGATCTGTAATTCTGTACTGCAATGGCAAGAAGAACCAGGGTTTCTCTCATAACATCCTGATTGGGAATGAACCCAGGACCTTTCAGTTTGTAAGCCAGCACTCAAATCTACTGAGGCACAAAAGCCAAGGCTCCCTGAGATTTTTCAACACCCTAGTGTCTGGATCAGGCTCAGAGAAGTCCCAGTACACGGGCATCAGCACATGGAGAATAGGCACTTCACTGACCAGTTGGACAGCTACCCTGTCAGCCCAACCTTCGAGCGGCAGGCTAGATGAAACAGCTATAGGTGAGACAGGTGTTCACAGATCTTGCAGATGTGGGTCATCACCGGTATTACACAGATGGAAGGAATCTAAACAAACTGGGCGGCTACCACAACCTGAGCGAGGTTAGGGCCATCAACACTAAGACCCATGTTAAGTGGCTTATTTTATGTTTTATGGTTTCAGGTTTTATATTTAAGTATTTAATCCACGTTAGTTCACTTTTGTAAGTAGTGTAAGATAGGGGTACAACATCACTCTTGTGCATGTGTTTATCCAGTTTTCCCAACACCATTTATTTAAGAAACTATCCTTCCCTATTGAGTATATTCTTGGCTCCCTTCTCAAATGTTTGTTAACCATATACCTTAGGGTTTATGTCTGGCCTCTCAGTTCCACTCCATTGGTCTGGTCTATGTGTCTAGTTTTAGGCCAGTACCATACTGTTTTGTATACTATAACTTTATACTACAGCTTAAAAGCAGGAAATGCGATTCCTCTCACTTTAAGCTTTATCAGAAGTGCTGTACGTATTTGGTTCTTTCGTGGTTCAATTTTGGGATTGCTTTTTTCCATTTCTCTGGAAAATGCTATTGGAATTTTGATAGGGATTCTGCATCACTTTAAATAATATGGACTTTTTTTTTAAGATTTTATTATTTTAGAAAGAGAGGGAGAGAGACATCACTGTACGGTTGCTTTTCACCTGCCTCCAGCCACAGACCTGACCGGAGACCTGATTTGCAACCTGTTTATGTGCCCCAGCTTGGGAATCGAACCCGCGACCTTTGGGTTTGCAGGCTGGCGCCTTATCCGCTGTGCTACCAGCCAGGGCTCGGACTTTTTTTTTAAATATGGACATTTTTAAAGTATAAATTCTTCCAATCCTTTGTATGTGTCTTCTTCAATTTCTTTCATCAAAGTCTTATAGTTTTCGGTAAACAGACCTTTTACCTCTTAAATTTATTTCTAAGTATTGGTTCTGATGCTATTGTGAACTGAATTTTTAAAATTTCTTTTTCAAATCTAAGTTTCCAAAAGCCCTTTGATCCAATCCCTCCTGATTTTCAAAACCAGGGGTTATTGAGACTCCTCTTTCTATCCTACTGCCGTGGTGTGAGGAACACAGTGTGGAAATAGGACGCCTCACTTCTGAGAGTGGCATCCCTAACCAATATATTCCTCTATGTCATACTCATAATCACCACACTGTGGGTCTGGGACCAGCCCATTCTGTATCTCCACCCCTCCTACCCACTTCAATGTGGCTTCTTCTTGATATGCTTAGTTATAAAAACCCTGTTCATAGCCCTGGCTGGTGGCACAGTGGGTAAGGCACTGGCCTGTGAACCCAAAGGTGGTTGGTTCGATTCCCCGGCCAGGGCACACAACCAGGTTACAAGCCAGGTCTCCAGCCAGGTCCATAGCTGGAGACGGGTGAAAGGCAACCATACATTGATGCCGCTTTCCCTCTGCCTCTCTCCCTTCCCCTCTCTCTGAAAAAAAAATAAAATATTTAAAAACAAACATTAAAAAACCCTGTTCAGTTACTCTTCAGCTGGCTCTTAGTGATGGTTGTTGTTCTAGAATTTGGTTGCAATTTTGATGCATTCTTAGATGTCTGAGTTTACCTACTTCACCATCTTTTTCTACCTCCAACCTGTATGATCCTTTCAATGGGCTATTAAATTTGGCTTAAATATTTTTTTAAATAAGCATCTTATTTGTCAGTAATATTGGTCTGTAATTGTTTTTCTTGCCGTGTCCTTACCTGGTTTTGGTATTAGTGTAATGTTGCCCTCATAAAGAGTTTAGGACTACTTCCTCCTTCTCAATTATTTGGAAGATATTGAGTGTGGGGGACCCCCGACCCATAGAGACCCCCTGGTGCCACAGATGAAATGAAATTTCCCAGGCAGCTCATGATAGGGGAGAGAAGGTTGACCAATGTCTTATTGACAAAGGCCTCGATGGCCCACTCTCAAAAGTTTTTATTGATTACACAAGGTTGGGGATGCATGTACACACCACAAATCATTACCACAGAAGAGTATTCAAAAATAAGGGAGTTGTTGAATTTATATAACAATAGAAGGAATGTGACCATCTGCTTCACATTTCTATAGTCTGTTAGACAAAGTGACTTCAAGAACTCCCATGGAATTTTAGGGAGGGTGAGATTACATGTTGGTTAAGGCTTAACATCTACTGCAGGCGCAAATACACAAGTCAAAGAAGTCTAGGTCACAGGGCAGACTTCAAGGATGTATGGAATATTTCCAAGGCCAGATTCATACTTGGGGCCCTCTCTGGAGCATTGGGGCCTGTATGCACCCAGCTTTGTCACGTCTTACAGGCTTGGCCTGTGTGGGGCTCCATGCCCTGACACCTTCCAAGGGGGATCCCAACAATTGGCATGTTAATTGTTGTAAGGATTACTTCCTTACATGTTTCATAGAATTCACCAGTGAATCCATCTAGTCTAGAACTTTTCTGTGTTCTAAGGATTTGATCATTGATTCAATCTCTTTACTTATCACTGGTCCACTCTAATTTTTTACTTCATGATATTTTTTTTTTTTTTTTTTTTTGCTTTTGACAATTTTTATTCTTGACACGATTGGAAATGTCCATTTCTCCTCACTTTGCCTCCCTCCACCCAACCCCTCCTACCCTTGGCCTTCAGCACATTGTTGTCTATATCCATTGACTATGCATATGTTTTTAACTAATCTCTTCCAGTCCCTTGGAACCCCCTCCCCTCTGATGTCTGTCAGTCTGTTCCATCTTCATGATTCAGTCTTGTTAGAGTGTATGTTTCTAGGAATTAATTCTATTTCTTCCAGTTAACCTAATTTACTTGGCATATTAATTGTTCATAGCAGTCTTTCATGTTCCTCTGTATTTCTGTGGCCAGTTATAATGTTAAAGAGCCTTGAGCAAAGAGAGAGACCACTTCCTTCCCCAAGAGAAAATGTCAATTTACTATACCTTTTTGTAGTTGGACATAGGCATAAGCTTCCCAGTCAAATGGCTGCATTTAGAGATTTTCTTTATGCAGAGCCAATAGCCACTACCTAAATATTCCACCTGGCTATACCCCATGATAAAGAAAACAACATTTATCTCCCAAGACATCTCTTGCCTCTTTCTTCCCAGGGAAAAAAAAAAAATCATGAATTTAGGTATCCCTTCCCAATCTTGGTGCTTTCATCGTTGACATCAATGATTACTAATTTGGCTAAGCCCCAGAATTGCTTGTGGGCTTCTAAAGAAATACTCAGGCCTCTTCCCAGACCAGCAATCTCAGAATGTTTGGCCCAGCGCCCAGGAATTGCTTATTTAACAAGCCCCACACGTAAGGTTGATGGACAGCCATGTTGGAATCCTGTTCTATGTTCTTGCTACTAAATGTGATCTGAAGACCAGCAGTATCAGCACCAACCTTGTTAAAATTCAAGATAATGCCCTATTCCAGACCGTCTGGATCTTAATAAGATGTCCAGGTGATTCCCATGCATACTAAAGTTGGTCTACAGGTCTCCTAGATGTTGAGTCAATACTGTGCAGTCAACTCTTATTTGTGGTCTGATCACATTGCTCAGTTGTGGAGGAGGGTCCAAGGTTCAGTCCTTATTTTTTCTCTTCTATAATCATCATTCACTAGGTGGCTTCCTCTGTAGTGAAGGCTTTAAATATCATTTATATGTGTCATCTCCCAAGTCTTTCTCTGCAGGCAAGACATTTCTACTAAACACTCATATTTTACTTCATTGTGTATCATCTCTTCTTATGCTGTGAGCCCTTAGAAGGCAGGCACTATGATGGTACCTATACCATAATGATCTAGTAAACCATTGTTGAATTAATGCTTTTAAGTGTATCAAATGAACAAAGCTGAGAAGCCTCACTATTCAGCTGTCATTATACCTCTCACTGATTTATGCCTAGATTTGACATTCAAGGTCCCTTCACAAATTTGTTTCAATAGTGCCAAACAGATGGGAGATGTTTACTAAAATTTATTAAACTACAACCTATCCCCCTGAATTCACTGTGTTAAATCCCACCCCACACTGCACCCTACTACTAAGAACATCTTTTATTTTCCTCATTGACTCAAATAATACACATCCATCAGGTTCTATATAAAGTTCCACCTCATTCGTGTAACTCTGAGTACCAGGGTGACTTGCCCATGAACTTTAGTAAACTTTCTCTCCTCTTCTGACATTTTAGGAAGTTCTGGTCATTGAAACTTCTGGGTATGCATCACAAGGGCAATAAACTGTTCTCAGAAGTATGGTCCCTCTCATGTTACTTGTAACTCCTCAGGACCAACACCAAGATATACTTTTCTGGTCCCCACCGCTAGCACCCAAAAGATACATGCTAAGCATGTATCCATGACCCAATTAGACTGCTGAATTAATAAATTAACTCATTAATGGCCCACAGACTCTGCCCCTTTGTGAACAGACTGGGCCAGTCTTCATTCTCAAGAGATAATGTGTACCTATTCACCCTGCCCCAGCTGATCAATGGTAACACTCACTGAGAGTGCCATCTGCTTTGGGGGTTGGGGTGAGATGGTGAGCACAGCTTCCCCTGCTTTCTCTCAGCATCCACCTGCTAGCTTTTGTGGGTGCTCTTTGTTCAGACCATGCTCCATGACTTAGTTATAGTAACACTGCACATTTCTCAAATTTAAGTGGTAAATCTTCATCTTGTGAAGATCTTGGTCTCATCATCAAAGTAACTTGGTTTCTCCACCAACCACTCAACATAAGACTAGGCCTTCATCTCCTCACTAATAGCAGATGAAGGGCTAGTTGTTCATGAAGCGAAAGGTACTAAATGCAGACTTTTGGAGCTGGCTCAGACACAGATGAATAGAAAGACTGCAGTGTGATCCTGAAGTACGCTAGAGAGAGTGGATCAGACCAATCTCCAGTATTTATTAAAGACCCATCCAGTTCCCAATATGCGGGAAATGAGTTTGTTTTCGCACGTGCACGCGCGCGTGCATGTGTGTATATGTGACAATACAACATAAAGCAATAGGAAGACAACTGCTCGAGTGAGTTTAGATTCTGTAGCATATGTTTTGGGAAAATTCAGAAAACGAAACACAAAACAAGCAAACAAAGAAAAAGTGATGAAATACATAGTGTTGGCCACTATGGCCAACAAGCATCATGCAATTGCATGTTCACCATCTACTGCCAGTAGATTTCTATTCTTAGTTCCTGTAACAGTATTAGTCAGGATGCTCCAAGAAACAAAGCCAGTAGGGTGAGTGTGTATGTATACACACATACATATTTTACACACACACACATATATATATATATATATATATATACACACACACAACTATATATGTATATATATAGTTGACACAACTATATATATATATGTATATATATAGTTGCGTGTGTATATATGTGTGTGTGTTTGTGTATACACGTACAGAGAGAGAGAGAGAGAGAGAGAAATTGAGACTGATCTACTTTAAGGAATGAGCTTCTGCAATTGTGGAGAGCCAGCAAATTCAAAATCTGCAGGGCAGACCTGCAGACTGGAGACCCATGGAAGAGCTGATGTTGCAGCTTGTACCCAAAGGCAGTGTAACATCTAGACTGGTATTTGGCCAAAAACCTAGGTACCATAACCTAGCCAAAATGATGCATAAAATTAACTATCACAAATGCATAGTATATACATATATATTTTATTTATATATATTTACATATATATGTATGTATGAGAGAGGGGGTATGTATGTATGAGACAGGGGGTAAATGAACCATCCATGTCCCACCTTTGGCCACTGGGTGCTTTCAGGCTGGCTCCTGCATCCTTTTGACATGTCCTTATCCTTTTACTGAACACTTTCTGACACTACAATATGCCTCAATGCTAGAATCAACTATTCTCCAAGGAGCCAGTGTATTATAATTTATTTCACCATCATTTTACTATTAGGTATCTTTTATTTTGGTTAACTTTCTATTATAGGTATCCTACATTTTCTGAAAGTTTCCTTATTTTACCTACATTAATATGGTAACAAGCCCTGGCTGGTGTGGCTCGGTGGATTGAGTACTGGCCTGTGAACCAAAGGGTCACCAGTTCCAATGCAGGTCAGGTCCCCAGTTGAGGGCATATGAGATGCAGCCACACATTGAAGTTTATCTCCTGCTTTTTACCCTCCCTTCTCCCCTCTCTAAAAATAAATAATCCTCTTCTTATTTCCTTAGGTTAACAAAATTAAGTACAAATACAGGTCTTGCATAAAAGTTAGGTACCATAAGGTGAAATTTCAGAAAGTAGGGATACTCTTTACATCATTTGAGCTTACAAAAATTTTCATAGGGCCCTGGCTGGTAGCACAGTGGATAAGGCACCGGCCTGCGAACCCAAAGGTCACAGGTTCGATTCCCCAGCCAGGGCACATAACAAGGTTGCAAACCAGCTCTCCAGTCAGATCTGTGGCTGGAGGCAGGTGAAAAGCAACCATACATTGACGTCTCTCTCCCTCTCGCCCTTCCCCTCTTTCTAAAAATAATGAAATAAAATTTTAAAAAAAAATTTTTTTTCATAGGAATACTCTGCATTTGGAGTGGGCTAAAACTGTACATAAAAATACTATTATGTTAAACTTCAAATATATTTTAAAATTAAAGATTGTAAAATGATTTCATCACTAACTCAGTAATTAGCCCTTCTTTAGAGAAGTATAACAGTGTGGATAGGGATTTGAATTATTGAGGTCTGTTTAAGTAAGTAAAGCAGTGAAAAATCATCTCCATAAATTCTGTGGGACCAGTTTGCAACAGCAACACCTACAATAGTGAAAGACAAGTTCTTCTCCCCTTCTTAGGATTGTAGGTGGCTCTCAGTATATCCTTTGGCTGTGGGGTGCTTAGACATTTCGAATGAAACTCCAAGAGGTAAGCCCTGGCTGGTAGCCCAGTGGTTAAGGTGCCGGCCTGCGAACCCAAAGGTTGCAAGTTCGATTCCCCAGCCAGGGCACATAACCAGGTTGCAAACCAGGTCTCTAGTCAGGTCTGTGGCTGGAGGCAGGTGAAACACAACCATACACTGATGTCTTTCTCCCTCTCTGCCTCTCTCCCTTCCCCTCTTTCTAAAAAATAATGAAATAAAATCTTTAAAAAAAAAGAAAAGAAACTCCAAGAGGTATTAGAATGAATCACTGGAAAACTAAAGAAGCTGTGCATATATGTAATTGTAGCCTGGGTTTGTAGGAGTTCTAATTAATTATAGTTAGAACAGATTCTATTCTTTCTACATTTGAGGTTCTTTGGTCCTAAGAGATTTTCAAGAGGAATTTTAAATCATAAGAAACCATACTTTGACTTCTTGAGGAAGATGGTGACAGAATAGAGGGCAGTGCTGAAGGTGTTCTCAAGTGCCAGAGCAGCTGGAGGATAGGGTAGGGAGCAAGAGACATCTGCAGGTCCTTGCAAACTGGAGGTAAGCATCTGGACTCAGGCGTGCACAGCCCAGAGACTGCAGAGACCCATAGGAGAGCAGGTGAGACAGTTCTGAACCAGCCGGCAGGCAGTCCGAGGTCAGCTCTGGGCAATGGCAGCTCTGCCCAGAGGGGCGGCTCTGGCAGGGGAGAGCTTCAGGCACCCCAGTGAATAGAAATCTGAGCAGTGAAGTGTGGACAGTGAGTGCAAACTCAGGGAGATTGAGGAATTGAACTCCTGCCGGGGAGGGGCTCTGGAGGCTGAGAGGAAGCACCTCCTGGGGCCAGAGTAGAGGAGGAGAGATCCGTGGGGAGCAGGAGCGGGGAGCGGGAAAGTGCACCTGCCAGCCTGGGCAGCATGAGGGTTAAAAATTGTGCCACTGCACCACCCAGGAAGAGGACAGCCCAGAGTCCCAGCAAGAAGGGTGGCTCAATTCCATGCACCCACACCATCGCACAGTCTCCCATGGAAACTTAAAACTGCACACCAGGAACTTGCTGCTGGTGCAACTGCTACGCCCATTGTAGGTGGAAACCTCCTCGACGAGCAGGAGGGGGAGTAGCTACCAATACCACATAAGCACCCTGCGGTTCTTCACACAGAACCAGTGAAAGAAGGGAGGGCCCCTAAAGCTGGCAGTGCAGAAACCCAGCTAGGCTACTGGAGGCTCAGCCTACCAGGGTGGTAGCACTCAGAATCAGCCCTGACTGTGACAGCCACAAGCCCTGCCACTCCGAGACCACACAGCCTGATTGTAGACTGCAGACACTTGATCAAGAAAAAGAGGCAGAACCAAGAAATGGATCGCCGCTGGTCTCAAGCACCTGAGTTACATCAAGAGCTACATGAACTATTAACCCTAAAATATCCTTTTCAAAAGTTACTTCCAACCCTCACAATTAGTGCATTTTAAATAAATACTTTTTATATCATAGTGTATCCCAATTCCCATATTTTTACTCCTCCCTTATCTCAATGCACCAAACTACCCAAAATCTTCCTCCTACTCTTGTTTTAAAGTCTACTCACTCTCCTGCTATAACTCACCCAGTCCTCAATCTAAGTATTCCTTCCCTCACCAGCCACTTAAACCCTTTCTTTCTTTGTTTCTTTTTTTTTTTTTTTTTTTTGGTGGATGCACTATCAGGGACTACACATTCTTTTTTTCTTCTAAAAGCACACAGGTCCTGGCTCCACCTGGACCAATCATTGAGGGTGGACAGGGAGGTGGATGCGGCAACTATATATATATAGGCTTATACTGTTCACTCACACTTGAGGCATTCTGATTTTCCTCATCCCCATTTCTATATAACAGATAAGTTGGCTTTCTTTCTTGCATCCCCACTATCTTTTCTACTCCATTGCACCCTTCAAACTTATATATACTTTAGTCAACTTAATCATTTTTCCCCTCTTATAACAGTCTTATCATATTTACATCCCTATTAAAACTGGCTCAGTTGCAGCTGAGGCTGTGATTAAAAGTGGGGGTTACCTTGGAGGGTATGGGTATATACCTGGGTTCATAGGCAGTCAAAAGGGGGATTAAAGGAGAAACATAGCTCTGAAGGCATGGTTACCTGGGCTGGACAGGTGGTTCTGTTTTAGGAGCAGCTCAAAAACAGCATATGAGAAAGGATAGGAGTGTCTCTCAATCAGCCAACTGGAGGGAAAGGAGCAACACATACAACAAATCCAAAATACAACCAGACAGCCCAAGTAAATGACATAAAGGGCAGCCCAAGAACAAGTTGAAGAAATCTAGGGGACTGCAACACTGAACTCCATAAATCTAACACAGAAGGGTGCTCCACAAAGGCAGGGAATCAAAGCTGACTAATCCAAGATAAAAACAAGTAACAACAGACACCCAAAATGGAGGAAAAAATAATCAGTCCATCACCAAAAGGAAAGGAGGAATCCTCAGAAAGATCACTAAATGAAACAGAGGGAAACAAACTATCAGATAATGGAATTCAAAATAATGATGATAGAGAAGCTCACCAAGTTCAGCCAGCTCAAAGAAAACTGTAAACAACTCCAGGGAACTACAAAGAACTCCAGAGAAGCTACAAGGAACTTACTGAGAGCTACACCAGCATTAAAAAGGACTTGGAGCCCTGGCTGGTAGCACAGTGGATAAGGTGCCGGCCTGCGAACGCAAAGGTTGCAGGTTTGATTCCCCAGCCAAGGCACATAACGAAGTTGCAAACCAGGTCTCCAGTCAGGTCTGTGGCTGGAGGCAGGTGAAAAGCAACCATACATTGATGTCTCTCTCCCTCTCTCCCTTCCCCTCTTTCTAAAAATAATGAAATAAAATCTTAAAAAAAAAAAGACTTAGAAACTATCAGTAAGAGCCAAGAGGAAATGAAGAATACAATTTCTGAATTAAAGAATACAGTAGGAGGAATCAACAATAGGCTAGAGGAAGCAGAGGACTGGATCAGCAAGCTGGAGGACAACATAGAAAATTATTCCAAGACAGTGCAACAGAATGAAAAAAGGCTGAACAAGAATGAAGAGGTTTTAAGAAAGCTACAGGACAACATGAAACGCAGTAATATCCGTATCACAGGCATATCAAAAGGAGAAGAGAAACAAGAAATGGAAAACCTGTTCAAAAAAGTAACGAGGGAAAACATCCCTAACATGATAAGTGAAAATGTTACTCAAGTTCAGGAAGCACAGAGGGTCCCAATGAAGATGAATCCAAACAGATCCACTCCAAGACATGTTACAATTAAAATGGCAAATTTCAAAGGCAACAAAAGAATCCTAAAAGCATCAAGAGAGAAACAGCAAATAATATATAAGGGGACTTTGATAAGGCTATCAAATGATTATTCAACAGAAACAATACAAGCCAGAAGGGAATGGCAAAATATATGCCAAATAATGGTAAACAAAGGCCTGCAACCAAGAATACTCAACCCAGCAAGGCTGTCATTCAAAACGGAAGGAGAAATAATGAGTTTCCCAGACAAAAGAAGACTAAAAGAATACATCTCTACCAAACCAACATTACAAGAAATGTTAAAGGGTCTGCTTTAAAAACATGAACAGAGAGAGACAGAGAGGAAAACGGCAATAAGTATCACTCAATGATAACCTTAAATGTAAATGAATTAAGTGCACCAATCAAAAGACAGCCTCGCTCAATAGGTAAGAAAACATGACCTCCATATACACCGACTTCAAGAGACCCACCTCAGAACAAAAGATCAACACAGATTGAAAGTGAAGGGATGGAAAAACATATGTCAAGCAAATGGACCTGAAAAAAAGGCTGGAATAGTAATATTTATTTCAGACAAAATAGATTTAACAATGAAGGCGATAAAAATAGATAGAGAGAGGAAGGTTAAGATGGCGACAGAGTAGAGAGCAGTGCTGATGGTGTTCTCAAGTATCAAAGCAGCCAGAGGACAAGATAGGGAGCATGAGATGTCTTCAGGACCGTAAGAATTGGAGCGGTCAGCATCTGGACACAGGGGAGCACAACCCAGAGGGAGAGGAGGCCATCAGGAGAGTAGATGAGGCGGTTCCCAACGGACCGGCCAGCGGGCCGAGGTCGGCTCTGGGCAATGGCGGCTCTGCCCAGAGGGGCGCTTTTGACTAAGGCCAGCTCCGGGCTCCCTGGCAACTAGAAGTCTCAACAGTGAAGTGCGGGCAGCAAGGGCAAATGCCGCAGGGAACACGGAATTGAACTCTTGCAGAGGAGGGACTGTGTGAGAGACTTGCTCCGGCAACAGGGAGAGGAAGCTCCTCACGGAGCTAGAAGCAGAGGAGCAGGGGGCTAGAGGCGGAGAAGAGACCTGCGGGAAGCCGGAGCGGGGAAGCAGGGTAGTGCACCGGCCGGGGCGGCAAGAGGGCCGAAAAAGGTGCAGGTGGGCCACCGGGGAAACAGAAGCTAGAAACCCCTGCAAGGGGGGACAACCCAGCCCTGCCCAACCACACAGGCCCCCAGGCTCTGCAGAAACTCCAAACAGCGAGCCGGAACTAGTAGCGGGGGTAACTGACCCACCATTGCCAGAGACAAAAGCGGCACTGCCCATGCCTGGGAGGGGCTCATCACAGAGGCTGCATAAAGGACTCCTCAGAGACCTCGTTGGCTTGGAGGATTGGTGCCCGCCCCAGGGGGGCGGGGCTGTGTAGGCAGACCCCTGGCAGAGTTGACGGACAGGGGCAGCCTCCTCCCGGAACGGCAGTGGCGAGGCCAGTCTTCACAGGGACCCGCGAAGTTGCAGGCTGCCCTGCAGGGATGCTGGGTGCTCCTCATGGGCAGGAACATCTGCCAGGAGTGGAAGGTGACATCCTACGGACTCCAGAATACCGGCAGCCCTAAAACCCAGCTAGGCTGCGGAAGGCACAGCCTACCTGGGGGCTGACACTCAGAATCAGCCCTGACTGTGACAATCAGAGGCCCTGCCACACGCCAAGACCGGCTAGAATATAGACTAGAGACTGTAAAATCCTGACCAAGAAAAAGAGGCAGCCTCAGGAAAGGGATTGCTGCTAATCTCAAGCACCTGAGTTATACCAAGAGCAATATGAACTATTAATCCCCAACATATCCTTTTCAAAAGTTACTTCTCACATATTCTTAATCCCCACCATACCTCAATCCACCTAAATACCCAAGACCCTCCCCATACTCTTGAATTAAAGTCTACTCACTCTGTGGCTACAACGCATTCCCAGTCCTCAATCCAAGTACTCCTCCTTTCCGCAGCCACCTAAACCCTTTCTTTGTTCTTTTCTTCCTTCCTCTTTCTTCCTTTTTTTTTTTTTGCTTTTTTTCTTTTCCTTTTCTTCCTGGTAAAGCCCACAGGTTCTGCTCCACCTGGACCAATCAGAAATCATAAACGGGGAACGGACACCTGAACCCTTTCTTTACTAATACTGATTCTCTATGTCTTGTGATTTACTCCCTTTTTTTTTTCCTTTCTTTCTTCTTTCTTTTCTCCCTGATAAAGCCCACTGCTCCTGGCTCCACCTGGACCAAACAGAGACCATAAAGGGTGAACAGACACCTAAACCCTTTCTTTATTAATATTGATTTTTCTTTGCCGTGTGACTTTCTCCCTTTTTTTTCCTTCTTTCTTTTATTTTTTCTCTGCTAAAATCCCTCACGTCCAGGCTCCATCTGGACCATTCGGGGATTATTAAGGGGGAACAGCCATCTAAACCCTTTCTTCTTATTATTATTATCATTTTTATTTCTTTTTTCCTTTTGTATTTTTTTATTTTGTTTTGTTTGGTTTCTTTTTTTGTTTTTTGTTTGTTTCTTTTTTGTTTGTTTGCTTTTGTTTTTGTTTTTTCTGCTAAAAGCCCACAGGCCCAGAATACAAACAGACAGCCCAAATAAAGGACACACCAAGAACAGCGAGTGGAGAAAATCTGGGAGACGGCAACATTGAACTCCATAAATCTCCTATCACAGAAGGGTGCTCAACTAAGGCAAGGAAGCAAAGCACGTTAACCCAAGGAAAGAACAAAAATAAATAAATAAATAAATAAATAAAAAGCAAGAACAGACACCCAAAATGGGGGAAAAAAGAATCAGTCCATCAACAAAAGGAAAGGAAGAATCACCAGAAAGAACACAAAATGAAACAACGGAACCTGGAATATCAGATAAGGAATTCAAAAGAATGATGATAGCGAAGCTCAATGAGCTCAGCCACATCAAAGAAAACTATAAACAACTCCAGGAGAAGTACAAAGAACTCCAGGGAAGTTACAAGGAACTTACTGAGAACTACAACAGCATGAAAAAGGACATGGAAACTATCAATAAGTGCCAGGAGGAAATGAAGAATACAGTTTTTGAATTGAAGAATACAGTAGAAAGAATCAACAGTAGGCCAAAGGAAGCAGAGGACCAGATCAGCAAGTTGGAGGATAACGTAGACAAATACCCCAAGACAATACAAGAGAATTAAAAAAGGCTGAATAAGGCTGAAGAGGGGTTAAGAAAGCGGCAGGACAACATGAAACATAACAACATCTGTATCATAGGGATACCAGAAGGAGAAGAGAAACAAGGAATGGAAAACCGGTTCAAAAAAGTCATGACAGAAAATTTCCCTAAAATGATGACTGAAAACATTAATCAAGTTCAGGAAGCACAGAGAGTCCCAATGAGGATCAACTCAAACAGACCAACACCAAGGCACATTATTATTAAAATGGCTAATCTCAAAGACAAATAGAGAATCCTAAAAGCATCAAGAGAGAAAAGACAAATAACATACAAAGGGGCTCCAATAAGGCTATCAAATGATTATTCAACAGAAACAATTCATCCAGAAGGGAATGGCAAAAAGTATTTCAAGTCATGGTAAACAAAGGCCTGTAATCAAGAATACTCTACCCAGCAAGGCTCTCGTTCAAGATAGAAGGAGAAATAAGGAGCTGCCCAGACAAAAAAAAGACTAAAAGAATACATCTCTACCACACCAGCATTGCAAGAAATGCTAAAGGGTCTGCTATAAAAATAAGTAAACAAATAAAAGGAAGAAACAGAGAAAGCCAAATAGGAATACAGACACAAAGGGAGAAAATGGCAATGAATAAGTATCAATCAATAATAACCTTAAATGTAAATGGATTAAATGCACCAATCAAAAGACATAGGGTAGCCCAATGGATAAGACAACATGACCCACATATATGCAGTCTTCAAGAGACCCTCAGAACAAAAGACCAACACAGATTGAGAGTGAAGGGATGGAAAACTATATATCAAGCAAATGGACATGAAAAAAAAGTTGGAATAGCAATACTGATTTCAGATAAAATAGATTTTACAATGAAGGACATAAAAAGGGACAAAGATGGACATTTCATAATACTTAAGGGAACAATCCATCAAGAAGAAATAACTCTGATAAACATACGCACCCAACATAGGAGCTCCGAAATATATAAGGAATATCTTGGAAGACTTTAAGAAAGACATAGACAGCAACACACT
>PVIW01013816.1:0-25810 GCA_004026585.1 Noctilio leporinus | reverse complement strand
GGGGGACAGAGGGGAGCAAAAAGGGGATGGATGTAATACAACAACAATAAAATTTAAAAAAAAAAGAAAGAAAGAAAGAAAGAAATCCCTAATGTCAGCCCAGTCATATTTTTGGCAGAAAAAAACACACTAAAATCTGTGCTCGCATTTTTTTCATGAAAGCCACAGGATGAGAGTTTGAGGGCAGTGAGTGAATATTCACATCCCCTCTCATCCATGCATGGCTCCGGCCAGGGTTTCTCTTCCCTCCTCAGAGCCTCCAATGCCAAGCCTCGCAGCGGGTTAAAAATGCTGGCTCCCTCATAGGACCCCCAGAGAGCCCAGCTCCACTGCATTACCCCGGGGAAAAGTCACTTCGCTTGGAGACTCCACCTCCCTGTCCCGGAAGGAAAGCAACAGCCCCAAGCTCACAGCACTGCGGCAAGGCGGGTAGAGTTTAGGAGGTGCTCAGCAGTCGCGAGCTGCTATTTTATTGTGGTTTTGTGGGTGGGTCACAGACCTCCTTTTCAATCTTATAAAAGGTAGGAAATCTCTAGAAAGATAGGCATATGTTCATAGATACAAGATTCTGAATGTGGTTTCAGATGATGCTCATGGACAAGTAGGATTCATAGATGACAAGTTAAGAGACACTTTTCAGTGTGTTAAAAAAATACACACATAAAGACATAAGCAGACTCTTGTGAGGTGCCAGAGGCCCCTCTTCTGCCCTTGGGACTGGCCAGTCCCCACCACCACTGCCGGCCTCGGCGGGCCTCCTTTCCAGAGCCAAGGTGGCAGATGCCTCCCCGGCTGAGGTGAGGACAGGTGCGAAGGCTAGACGGAGCCTCTCAGGATGCTTACGTCTTGTTGGCAGGACTGAGGGACATGGAGAGAAAAGGCTTACTGACTGGGTTTGCGTTGATCCTCCTGGAGCAGTGGTAATAACAGAGCCTAAGAGTCCGTCCCTCCCAGGCTGTCTGCTGGGCTTCCAGCCACGCTGACAGAGACTCTGGGTTTGGTCACCTCCCCTGAGCTAGAACCAAAGACCAGGCCCCTGACATCTAAACAAGCAGGTAGTTACACAGCATGTGGGCTGAGCAAGGGTGTCTGGGGCCCACTGTGTGGAGGGTGAGGAGAAACAGATGGGAGAGAGGCAGCATGTGCAGTAGGTCAGCTGGTGTGGGAGGAGGGGAGCAAGCGGCCCGGAGATGAGGACTGGCCGGATGTGCAGCGGTTAAGAGACAGGCTTTGGCGTGTCCATGCTGGGCTGGACCCCAGCCAGGCCACTTGCCGGACAGAGGACTGGAGAAGTTGCTTCATCACTCTCAGACTTCATTTCCTTGTCTGTAAAGTGGGAAGAATGACATCCACTTCACACAATTATTATGAGGATCAAGTGTGAACATGTATGTAAGATCCTGAGATGACGATAGGTGCAGCTTAGAACGCTATTATCGTCTTCATCCTCTGCTGTGCTCCCGTTATTCGGCTCCTAGCAGTCGCCTGGGCTGACGTGGGGAGGTAGAGCCATCCTCCCCAAGTGTAAACCTGATCCTCTACTCAGGGGCTTAGCATCCTTATCCTTCCTTCCAGCCCTTTGATAAGCCAACCCTCTTAGAGAGCATTTCAAGATTTTAGAATCCGATGGTTGCTCAGCACTCCCCATCTGGCCCCTTGCCACCAACCCTCTCACCCTCAGTTCCACATTCTGGCCACCCTCTACCACGTAGAGCTTCACGACAGAAACTCTGGAGATGTTTCTTATCTGGAACTTGAGTTTCTTCCTAATTTGCATGAAGACCTCTCAGTCTGCTCAGGCATCACCACCTCCAGGAAGCCTTCTTGGACTTCTCTCTCAAGACTGACTGTATTCTCATGGCTGTTGGTACCACCCTGTCTTTCCTGTTTCCTTAACTGAGTCTTTTCATTGTTTCTTAGCACAGGGCCTGGTACATATCAGGTTCTTGATGTGATGAGTTAGCGAATAATTAAGTGAATGAACAAAAACATTAAGACAATGAAGGAGGCCGTGAGTTTAGCAGGAGTCAGCAGAAAGTTTCCCTAGTAAAAGACAGCTCAGATAGCTCTGGGTAAATCTGCTTCAAATCAATTCAACTAAAAGCCTATTTGTCTAAAATTCCTATTCTGAAGAACAAGCAGGATTGCACTGCTAACAATTTCTTTTACAATATAACAATTGATGGTCCTTAAGCATTTTTATATCAGGCATCTTTTGGTTTTCATGATGCTTTTGAGCACTTTGAGGTTTTTTTCCCTCTTCATTTAACTAATGGCATTTCTGCATTACTTGGCTAAAATAGTCCTTAAAATTCTAAAATATTAGGCAAATGGGGAAAAAAGGCATTCAACAATCTCAAAAATGATCAAACAAAACAAAACAAGCTTATGGGAGCCTGATACTAGCCTGTGAGATAGGAAATGTACATTTTATAAATACAGTGATCAAACGTATGACATTAGGCAGGCTGAGTGCTACAGAATGCCTTTCAGAGAACTGGCTTTCCCAGGAATGAAGGGCCCGGATGGGAACTGCTATCTGTGAGACGGAGGCTGGTGCCACCTGGGTTCCCCTCAGACCCCAGTCCTTCCAGCAGCCCAGCTGCACGCACCGCACCGGCTTAGCTGGAGAGGGACGCTCTGCCTTTGTTCTCAGCCTGCCCAGCCTGAACTGCAGGGCAGGAGCCCCACCCCTCACTTCCATCCCACGTTCCCCTTCTCCAGGCCGCCGCTGTAATTTGTAGGTGCCAGCACCCTCCGGTTCTATTTCTGCACAACACAGAGGCAGCAGGGCAGCCCAGGATTTAGAGTCTATAACCCTCTGATTTCTAACCTTGTGAATTGAAAAGAGCAAGGGATAAAATATTCCTGTCTTCCTTTTTCTTTTAAACTTGGAAGATTCTTCTCAGGAAAAGCACCCTAGGTTGCACAGGCACCGACACGCATATTCATCCATTTGATGGATTGGTTTCGGGCACGTATCCTATTCAAGGCCTCGCTCACCCTCACACGTGCACACACACACATGCCCACACACTCCCACACCTGTGATACATCAAGGCAAGTCCATTAAACCAGAGGGACAGCGGATTAACTAAACGGAGGTGACCGAGTTTCCAGGAACCCTCCCTGTGGGCGGGGCCGTCTGACCTACTTCAGCATCAGAGGTCAGTGTGCTGTGCATCTCGGGCTCTCCTAATGCACTGGAGTGGGAGGGGTCAGATCTTCTCCTCATTTTTGTCCCTTTTGAGTTTTTTTTTTTTTTTTTTTTTTTAACAGCAGTATGACAGCTATAGGAAGTTGGGCAGGTGGGGAGTAGCTAGGGGTGGAGGAATCCACCAAAAAGGAAAAAAGAGTCATGAACATGAAAAATGATGGTGATTGCAGCAGGGCAGGTATGAGGGGAATAAATGGTAATGGAAAAAAATGCAATAAAAAAAAAATCACTTGACTCCTCTCCTTGGGCTTCCCATCAACTTTGGACTAACCTGGAGCCAGTTTTCAAAGCCAGGATTTAGGTGTCCTTAAACCTTGCAAGTGGTGCAGAATTGTGTGTGTTGGAACATATTTCTGGGACCATTTTTTAAAAAGTTACATTCTCACCAAAGATTTAGCCGTGGAAGGCAGCAGCATGTGAACGTGTAGGTGGGCAACACGCACGTGCCTGTGGAACGTGGTGGACAGCGGGGTCAAGTTGCCCACTTGGTCTTCCTGTTTCCTGAGCTGGCCTGTCCCTGTATTTTCTGCGAGCGTCCCTCCCTGTTATTTTCCTCCCACAATCCCAGGCTTCTGGTGGCTTCCTGGCCACCATCCAGCTCCAGAGTTGAGCCTGCCGAGCTGTCCGGCCATGGAGCCCCACAGCGGGCTGCAAGTGAGCAAGACAGGGGAGCGAGGAATCCTGCAGAGCCTCCCACTGGGGCCGGGGCTGTGTGTGGTGGGGTGGGGCAAGCTCCATTTTTCTGCAGTCAAGAAACAGGGCCTTCTCCAACTACCCACATTCTCTTGTCGGCACGTCCACCGCCAACCCAGCTGAGAGTGGAGGCAACTCTCCCATTTCAGAGTACGGTAACCGTCCTATGGGAGTAGCAGGAGCAAATGTGGTCTCTGGGTCCCACTGTTTCATGCGATCCTTGTCCCTTTTTGTGAAAGAGAAGTCATTTCTGGATGGGCCTTTAATTGATTCTATCAGCTTCCTTTGAAGGGCTGACTCCTGAATGCTTTCTCATTTCAGCTCACAGCCTTCTCATCCACAAGGAGCCTGGGGCCACCTATATATAGCCTTTTAAGTCTTCTGGGAACTTTCTGCATGAAGAACAAGGAGCATTGTCCTCAAATCCATAATTCTCTGAAAAGCTCATCCTGCAGATGACTGAGCATGGTCAGATGACAGCAAAGCCACTGTGGATCCTGGTCTCTGTTGTCAAACTCAGGTCACTTGGCTTTGAAAACGTCTGCATTTTATCCATTTAGAGTGAGGATTAACATGTCTGTCAGGCTGTTACAATGCTTAACTGTTTTGAAGAGCTAAGAATTTGCTTCAGCGTGTTAGGTGCAGTGAGAAGTGTGGCTGTCTGATGAAAAATTAGAAGGGTTTATTTTGGGAAACCCACCGAAGCAGGGTTTTTCATCTCACTGAGTGCCAGGTTCTACTTCCCTCGCCAGATTTGAGCTGAGCTCTGAAAAGCAGGGGCTCTCCTTTTCCTGACGTCTCTCTCCTTGGTTTCCCACATCCTCGTGCCAGGAGTTCGCTCCTCCTGTAGAGCTGGGCGGTGACTCCTTGGAAGTGGCCGATGGTAACTGTAGCCACCATTACTGCAGGTCGTGTACCTGGCACTGTGCTAAGAAGCACCTTCTTTCCACTTACCCAATTGAAGAGTCATAGCCATCCCAGCCCCATTTCCTTTAAGAGAAAACTTTCTTTCCTAGATCACCTGGCTAGCAAAAGGCAGAGGTAAGGTTCGAACTCAGGCCTGTAAAACCAAGGGGTGTGTGTTTTTAACCACCAAGCCACCTATTTGAGGAGTAAGATGGGACCTGACAGGAAGCTATAGAGGAGAAAAATTCTACACTTGTCATTGTTTTGACAAAGTGCCTTCCCCAACTCCTACAGCCAGGTCCTCTAGCTGCCAGTGGGGAGCCTAGAAAGCAGTGAAAACTCTTGAGGAATTCAGTACTGGTTGGACACCTGAGAACGTAGGCAGGAACTGGGAATAGGGCCAATAGCATGTCAGCAGTTGGAGCCCAGAGGCAGGCGCGGACTATAAAAGGAGAGGTGCTTCTGTCCCCACAAGGAGGATGTCTGGCCTGGGGCAGGCAGAAGGAGAATGTGACTTGGGAGGGAGCAGTGGGAGAGGAGGAGCCGGGATGGAGATAGGACTGAGGGGAAGGCTGAGGAAGGACCCTTGCCCACCCTCCCCACTGCTGCCCCAGCTCTCATTCCTACCCCCAGGACTCTGTACCTGGGCTCCTGGCTTCAGGGATGGCACAAGATCCTTGATCATTTTGGCTTCAGAGACGGTGACCCCGCCTACCACGAAGAGGATCAGGAGAGGGTGGTCGCTGGGATGAGGCCGGCTCACCTGCAAAGCAAACCAGTCCCAGCGTCAGACAGGCAGCGGTGCTGTGCTCCACGGGGCGCCCATGGGGCCCCAGGGCTGTTATCCCTGTAAAGCAGGTGAGATGAACAATCCATAGAGCAATTATGACTTGTTAGCAATCAGATGTGTTACTGGTTTGTGAACCCCTGGACCAGGAAAATGCATAACATGTGACCTTATTACATCAGTTCAAGCAGTGGGTGCTATTAACTAAGACTGAAAGGCAACTTATTCTTTCCTTAGCAGTCCTCAGTTCTCAGCACAAATGTGTCCCTTCTTTGTTACACAGCTTGTTTATTTCCTAGGAAGTGCCCGCCACAGCCCGTGGTTTACCAATTTGTTTGTTTCCTCATTGGCTGTCTCCTCTACCAGAACATAAACTCCACAGGATGAGGACCTTGCCTGCTGCCATCCCAGCTGAGTTTCCAACCTACCTAGCGCAGGTTCTGGCACATGGCCGGCGCTCAGTAAATGTGGAATTGATGAATAGTGGAAGCCCTGGGGAGCTGGTGGTGAAGGGTATAAGGAGAAGGAGACCAGCTACCTGCCCTGAAGAAGCTTAGTTCAGTGTAGACTTGACACCCTCATCTCCTGCAAACTAGCCTCAGCTTGGGACTCACTCCACTAGGCTGTGGAGAACTTCTTCTGGTGTCTCCCGGTTTTACCAATGAGGCAAAGAATGTTATCAACTAAAATGAGAATGACTCACAGTAACCCCTCAGGAAATGCAAAATGAACAGCACATTGACTTAGTGACTAATTGAAGGGAACGAGAGGGGGTTCCTGAAGACAGTTTTGAGCCCTATCTTGGAGGCCAGAGCTGGTTCGGGAGCAGTGGCAGGAGAAGGGGCATGAGTCTGGAGGAAGCCATCGCCAGCTGGGTGGAGCAGGCGGAGGCCCCGCCAGGACCGGGCGCAGCAGTCACTGCAGGAAGGGTGCCGCTGCCGCCTCGCATGGCCACTGAAGCCACTGAAGCCGGAGGTGGAGGTGGGAGACACAGGCTTCATCCCTAGGCAGGTGGTGAGTGTTTTCACTGATTCACACTCTCTAACACACAAGCCCTGATGTGGGCCACTGGCTGGTCCCTAGAGGTAGCAGGGCCGGGCAGCAGGCTGACAGGAAGCTCTTTCTCTAACCCCGGCTCCAACTCCTTTTGCAACTGGGTTCTTCTGGCTACCATCCATCTTATTTTTAAAAGACTTAAAAGATATACATTAAGTGTTTCGAGTTACATAAGTTACTTTTTTGGCTTCTGGAGACAAAACTCAGTATGGGAAAGCAGGGCGGGAGGATGGAGAATGGAGGAAGGGAGGGGGAAGAAAACGTGAGAGTGATATCTCTAAACTTTTTCAAAATGGGTGGTGGTGAATAAATACTGACAAAACTTAGAAACTCTGACTTTGGAGAAAGATGGTGCTCCTTTCTGCACCCTCACCCAGATTCCTGCCCTGTAGCTCCCCTTCCCCTTGACCACACCTGTTGACTTCCTTCTTCCAACCCACGTGCCATGCACTCTGACAATCCTGCTTTGTCCCAATGCTCCCTGGAACTTCCCTCACTGAAGTCACCAATGGCCATCAGAAGCAGGAGTCAATGGACACTTTGTCTTCATTTAACCGGTCCTTTCTGTTGCACTTGTTATAGTTGATGGCACCCTTCTCAGCTACCACGATAGCACTCTCTCGGTTGTCCCTTCTACCTTTCCAATGGTTTCTTCTCAAATTTCTTCATAGTTTCCTTTTTTGAGTGGAGTCTGTTCTTTTAAATATCGATGCTGCTTAGGGCTCCATCTTTGGCCTCTTGCTCTTTTCACTCAATATATTATCCCCGAAGGACCTCATCTATTCATATGCCTTCAGCAATCTTTCATGTACTTCTAAACCTCTGTCTTTATCTCAAACATTTCTGTTGAGTTCTTGGATGCTTCCCAGGACCCCTAATTGCAACATGTTTCACATTTGATGCACGATCTTCCCTCTAGTCCATTCCTCCCCTTGACTTTCTAACAGCATCTCCACCTTCAGTCACCTCAGGCAGACACCTGAGAATGGCTGTCTCTTTCATCTCCCAGATCAAGTCCTGTTAATTCGGCCCCCTCGGACTTCATGACCTTGCCTCGATTTACACTGCCCCTCTCCCGGTCATTCTCTCATCCCTTTGTCACTAGATCACTGCCACAGCCTTCTAATTCATCTCTCTGTCCCTGGTCTGGCCCCTCCCCATCCAGCCTCCTCATGCCTGCTCTAGGAAGCTTTCTAAAATGCAAATATTTATGCCCTGACTGGGTGGCTCAGTTGGTTGGAGCATCATTCCATATACCAAATACATTGTGGGTTTGATTCTTGGTCGGGGCGCATAACTAGGTTGTGGGTTTGATCCCCAGTCAGGGCACGTACAGGACGCAACTGATGGATGTTTTTCTCTCACATCAATGTGTCTCCCTTTCTCTCTCTCTCCCTTCCTCTCTCTCTCAAATCAATAAACATATCCTTGGGTGAGGATTACAAAAATAAAATGCAATATTTATTACTAAATATAGTGCCCACTATACTATTTTTGTGCATTATTTTACTCAATTCTCAAAACATCCTTAGGAAGCAAACAAAATCATTAGTGTAATTTGCAGATGAAGAGCTTGAACTTTACATACAATGACACAGTGACTACACTGTGGAACCAGGGGCCAAAGTCTGGAGCCCACATCTAACACCCCTCAGCCCCAGTACATGCTCTCATTCCTTCCAGAGCCTCACAGTTCTGAGGATAAAGTTCAAGCTCCTTAATTCAGTGTATAAGGCTCTTATAACATGGGCTTTGCTCTATGTCTCTATTTTTACCTCCTCCATATGCATGACTTGCCAGAGCCATTCACAATAAATTGAGAGTTGCCTAAATACATGGCATTTATTTATTTGTTTTGGAACATTTTGTCAAACACATGGCACTTTATTAAATATTTGTACTGAAAAGATCATTTATCACAAGTGTTCAAATCAGTTTATTTTCACAAAGTATACAACCTGTGTGCCCAGGACCCAGATCAAGAAACAGAAAGCTGGAATCCTGCAGACTCTGTCACGGTCCCCCTTGTCACTCCCTCACCAACATTTGACTTAGAACACTCAACACTGTACCTTGCTTTTTTCTCTCTCTCATACCCTGAGATTTTCCATATTAGCAGGAAAGGTCTATAGCCCACAGGCATTGGTTGGGACCATTGGTGATATTCCAGTTATTAAAGAATTTGAATGTGATCTGCATCATATATATATATATATATATATATATATATATATATATATATATATGTTATTTAATGTAACATCCATAGTTTCCTCTATAAAGTTATTTTGCCTCCACTTCTTTATCTCCTTCCTTCTTAGTCATATTTACCTTGGTAATTTTTGGCTCTGAGCATAGACCCAGTTTATGGCAAACTTTCAACAAATGTTTCATTAAAAAAAAAAAAAAAATGAATGAATGAGACCCACAGGTTAACTTGAGATGGTCCTCTTTTCTTAGAGGTCTTTTAGAACCTCTCTTTGCTTTCTGTGTGGTTATTACTGGCTAACTGACCCAAAGTTACTTCCAGCCCTATAAACAATTGTTGTTTCTCACTTAATCCTTGGCCAGAAATAAAGCTGGCTGCAGAACTTCAAGTGAACAGTATGTTCTTGAAGACATATGCTTTCCATAAGAGAGTCTGGACTCTGAACTACATTGCGAGAATCTTGGAAGGATGGATGTATTGAAAGATGAAAAGGAAAAAAAGAAATGAGCAGCAACAAGAAAGAACAATACCCTGGGGCCAGGGGGTTGAGGGATGTGGATTTTGGTATAAATAGTTGGGTTTGATTAATGCATGTTGCTGTTTGCTATTTTGGTTTCTGTTTAGATTTATGTTTTGATACCAGACTTTCCTTTTAGAACATGTCAAGTCAGCAGGCTATTGAGTCTTTTCCATCAAAATAACACATGTCTTATAATGCACAACACGGCTGAGTCCTGCTTGTATGTGAGCTCATGGTGTAAGGCACTTGGAAGACGAAAGCTTTGAGTATCACTACTGCCACTGCAAATGCACAGATTGATAAAGCAGGTCAGGCCCTTTGCTCTTCCTTTCATTTTCCAAATGGCCACTGGTTGTGACTTGAAGACCCCACTTCGAGTCAGATAAGATCAGTTCTTCCCATGATCCATCCCAGCCTTTGAGGCAGAGGCTGCCGAACCCGTCTCTGCAGCTGTGGGCCCCAGTGCGCTCTTTGATGCCCTGGGTGGATTCCAGGAGAACGCTTCCGTTGCCTCCGGTTTCTCTGGTGCTCTTAGGAGTTCTCAGAGTCTTGCTGCTGGTTCTCCTCCATTCAGTTTCTCCTCCTGTGTGACTCCCTTGCCTCCAGCACAGGCGAGGGGCAGGCCCCCCGTTCCACAGCAGTGGGCGGGAAAGTGCAACAGAAGCCTGGCACTAGGGCACAGGGCCTTAGAACAGCCACGCTGACTTTTGAGGTGGCTTGGTGATGGCTTTTCTCCCCCCAGGAATTAGTTGGAGCACTGCCGTGGCTACCAAACACTTCATGTCTCGCGTGCTGCACTATTCTACCTGTTCATTGATTCATTCCACAACTATTTACTGAGCAACTTCTGTGAACCAGACCCTTTTCTGGACATCAAGGATTCAGCAGTGAACAAACCGGACAGGAATCCCTGCTGTTGCAGAACTCCTATTTTAGTTGGGGGAAAATGGCAGAAACAGTAAGTAGGAAGGTGGTGAGTGCTATGGAGGAAGATCCAGTAGGGGTGGGGCAAGCTTTACTTCATGTAATCCTTAGACTCCACGAAGTAGGTAGAGGCTCTGTTTTTCAGAGGCAAGGGAGGTGTAAAGAGGTAAAGTAACCTCAACTCTCACTAACTCCCACATCCAGTCACCTAGCCTGCGGAACTCGCCAGCACTTCATCTCCACCCACTTCCCTCAGCCACCCCAGAGTGCTGGCTCACTTCACCTTCCCTCTCCAACCTGATGTCAGTCAGGCCTCTTTCATCCCTTTCTCACTGCTGCTGGGGGGATCTCTGCAAAATAGAAACTGCTTGTACTGTCCTAAAGCACAAGTAGTGGTGCCTTGTTTTTGGTTCAACTTCTATCTCCCAGCCCTTTATGATGCGACTTCTGCTTATCTGTCTTCATATTCTTCCACTCTCTACAGGCCATTCTCCACTCCAGCCTGTGCTCCTCAGTCTTCTAGTCCTCTTCACCAACCAATTGCGAGCTCCACAGTATCTGTGCCATAGCAGGTAGGTGTCTAGTTGGTCTCCCTATCTTCTTTATCAATGGCAGGGAGGGGCACACAAGTGAGCCTCATGACTGCTCACCAGCAGACAAAGTTTGTAGACTGTCCAAACCAAGTTTTTGTTTTTGTTTAGTGATGCCTATCCAAGTCCATTTTACCAGACTGTATGGATGCTATTTAACTAACATTAGACAAACCCCTACCTCATAGTATGAAGTATAATTAAGAAGAAAAAAATATAAACAACCTTATAAATAGTGCTGCAAACAGAAATTCTAGAATGTGTACCTACTTAGTCAACGACCATCAAATGCTGAGATGTTTCCCCTTGTTGGAAATACTATTAAGTGTAATCGACCTAAGCCAACAGTTCATCTCTCCGAGTCTTGTTTTTCCTGTGTCAATAACGAGGAGCTGGACTAGGTGACTTCTAGGCTTGTCCAGCTCTCACGGTCCAAGGATCTGACACCCATGATTTCTTCCCTTTATCCCCCCAGCATAACTTCAGCCCTGCTGCAGATGCTTCTGCGATCTTTCCGACCCCTGTGCACAGTCTGCCTAATGCCCCTGCCATGAGGTGGGCGCCTGGCAGCCATGTAGTTACAGTGTGATCATGCTCCTTAATCATGGTGTAATTAATGGTCCAGGAATGGATCCCTGACCCAGGCTGGGCCAGCTCTACATCCTGCCCTGGGAATCAAGGCTTGACCTAAGGCAGACAAGGCCCAATCACAGCAGAGCTCTTAAGAAGAACCAAAAGCTGCGGCAGGGCTCTCCAGATATCCATTCAACCAGTTTTCACTGAGCACCTACAGTAGGCTGGGCACTGTTCTCAGCGCCTCCTGCAGCCTGAAGCAAGTCTCAGAGCCCTGTCTGGACTCCTGCGGCCTTCCTGCTTTCAGCCCAGTCCTTTCTGAGGCCACAGCATCACTGCCGTTGGGCTCCTGGAGACAGGCTTTGGTCCTCACAACGAATGATCCTGTCTTTGACGAATTTAGTGCAATTTGTTGGCCTTTTAATTGCAACTAACCCCTCTCTACCAGCAGCTTTTCAGGACCTGCCTCGTGGGCCATTTTCTACTGCCTCCCAAGGCAAGAGAGCTCTCACACTAACTCAAATGGAGGGCCCGGAGGCAGGCGCTGCGTCTCCTTGGACTCTTTTTTACAAATCTCTCATTTTTTTCCAATTAAGCATAGCCGTATAAGAAATGGAACAACAATGATGACAAAACTTCTTAAAAATACACATACAAAGAAATAAAGTGGCCTAATGCAATTTTTAAGATATAAACCACCTTCCTCAGGCCCATTCCAGCAGAGAAAACATCTTGACAAATCATGTCCTTTAGTCAAAACAAGTTGAGGTCCAAACACATGGAGTAGATATAAAATATATTATTTTCAGGAGACTGAAACCCCAACCACAAATTCCAGAAATGCATTTTAAAAGCGCTGCCTATTAGACATGCTAGTTTAAAATTAAATTAACATTGCGGCGAGAGGGGGAGGGTCCGTTTCGCCTTATTTATTAGATCACTATCAAGCTTTCCTCTGAGAAGATCAAGGTGCTCTAGGCATTGGAGAAGGCTTGGCTGTCTGAAGAATGTCAGGTTCTGCCAAAGCTGCTGCTCTCCAGTGTGACAGTTCCCTCCCCACGAGGGCACTGCCCTTTGAAGTTGATGGCTTTATGTGGCTAACCACAAGCCTCTCCTCTGCCTGAGCGGTGCATTTGGCTGACTTGAAACACTTTCTTAGAGCTGCACAACACTCTTGCTGTGCAGACCCCCAGCCTGTCTGCTTTACCTTATGGGGCTTGATGAAGCCAACTTGGGGGAGGAAGTTTCTGCAGCTCTGGTTCTTATCACTCCTCCGCCATTTTTTCCAGATTATATTCTTTTAAAAGATTATGGGCAAACAGCAGGAGGGCCTTTCATTATCAAAGCCTTTGGGGACTCATTTATTTTGAAGCCAGGTCAGAAGTGTAAGTGAATTTTCCATCCTCTAGGTTGGAGGGAAAACTCTTAGAATCAGCCAAACACTATCCTTACTGAACTGGACAATCAAGCGTCTATTTAGATGGAATACATGTATTTTCTTTTCAAAAGTGGCCACGATATTTTCCGCTCCTCATGCTCTTGCTCCCTTTTCCAGACAAAAAAGGATGGCCCCTCCCCTTGACCCTGTGGGGGTGCTTGTGATCGCGGGGACACATGCAGCATGGTGGGAGAAGCTGGACGCGCAGGCCACGTGGAGGGGCCCGTGCGCAGAGGCACCGAGTCCCTTAGCTCTCAGGCTGGGCTAAGACAGCACCACCTTTCCAATGTGTCGTCTTGGAGGTAAATCCTTCTCTGTTGAGCTCTGCTCAGAGTAGAGCTTCATGAACAAAATAACTGGTCAATATTATTTTAAGCCAATGTTTGGAGATGGCTTCTTATGCAGTAATAGATAACCAGAACGGGCGAGGGAGGATGAAAGGCTCCTCTGGATGGTCTGAGGTGTACAGAAAACAGGCTAAAGCAATGTAAAGAAAGCAACTTGAACAAGTTGTAGTGTGATGCAACGTTCTGACTTCAGGAAGGGCAGGGCCCAGCTGCTTTGACTTCCCTTTCATAGAGGATTTATTTGATGCAGAGAATCTTAGACACACAGGCATTTCAAAGGGAAGACAAGAAACTTTTGTTGCCTGCAGGCATTTACATGTGTAAGATTGATTTCTGTGAGCCACTTCCAAGAGTCTGGGTTGGAGGCCTCCAGCCAGCCCGTGCGGCGCAGGCTATGAGGAGCAGTTGGGCACAGTTGTGGGCCACAGCTTTCTCAGCACAGGGAGGCCACGTTTCTGGGGTGTTCCCTGGGGAGTCCGTGTCCCGGGTGGCCAGGGTCTGGTCCCACTGGCCTCTAAGTCTCTTCAACTGCCTTGTCACAGTACACAATTTCAACAGCTCTGCTCCCTGCAGCTTGCCCCCAGGAGGGACAGGTTACGTCCCCTGAGACTGGGGAGATCAACAGGCTGGACACACGGTGGTGAAGAAAAAGGGGTGTGGAGAAAGTCTTATAAACCAGGTTTTCTACTGGCACCACAAAAAGAACGCTTAGAACTCCACGTCCCTCTGGCAAAAGCAAATCAACAGTGAAACAGGAAACTCCAGGGTGTGTTCTCTGCTATTTAAACCACTTCACCCAGCAGTTAGTCGTATGCAACAAATGACCAAGGGCTGGCTATACACAGGGATACAAAGATAATCATGGTGGACTTCTTTCGAGAGTCACCATCTGGCCAGGATCACAAACGCCTAAGAATAAGAATAGGAAATACTTAACTAGCACTTATGGTAAGCCAGGCACTGTTCTGAGTGCTCTGTGTGCATTAACTCATTTAATTCTCATAACAGCACCATACAGTAGGTACTATTATTATCCCCATGTCACAGATGAGGAAACCGAGGCCCCGGGAGGTTGAGGGATGTGCCTAAGTTACACAGCTAATCAGTGGCAGAGCTCAAGTTCTAACCCACACAGTCTGACTCGGATGTCTACCACTACCCTCTATGGCCTCCTGCAAACAGATTCAAGTGGTAGAATAGAGTGAGTGCTGTCAATAGCATATACTAGATGGCCTTCTATTATTTCTAAAACCAAACAGAAATGTTACAGATGTGAAACAGAGAAGAGGTTCACAAATCTCCCCCAGCAACACTCATCTTGCTACCTAAGCATCGGTTAGGGCGTTTCTCCTCTCGACTCCTTTGAGTTCTCACAGTACTAAAGCAGCCCTTTGCGTCTGCTGTGCTCTCCAGAGAGGCGGGAAGTTGGGAGAAAGATCTGCACACTGCATGTGGACAAGGGAAAGGACCACCTGGTTTCACTGACAGAGGTGGAGTCAGGCTTCCGTCTCACCCGCGCACCTGGGAGCACGGTGGTGAGTGGGAGCGAGTGGCCACTGCTTCTCTGGGTCATGAAATGACAAAACAATGACCAGCTTCACCCAGCTTAGCAGCTGCTGGAAAAGAGGGTCAGGGATTCCTTTGAGGGTCATTGGAGTTGATCGATGGAGCTGCTGCCCCCTGTGAAGTTGTTGAAATGAAGCTTTTGGATTAAGATAAAGAAAGTTGAAAAGTTGGCTGGAGGGCAGAAAAGTGGCCACTAGGACCATCTTCCTGACTTTCTGTGAGTGCCGGCTGCATGTCCCATCTGGGATTTGGCCCTACATGTTGAGGATGCAGAAAAAGAATAGACCTAGATCAACCCTCCAGTCTCAGAGCCATAGCTTTTACATTCTTTTGACTGTGACCAAAGCAAGAATACATTCAAATCATATGTATGTAGGTATGGACTGGGTTGTAGTGTTTTACCTTGCTAGATGCAAGGTTTCACCTCGCTAGTCTATCCTTTTTTTTTTTTAATTGATTACAGTCCTGACTGGTGTGGCTCAGTGGATTGAGCACTGGCCTGTGAACCCAAGTGTTACTGGTTCAATTCCCAGTCAGGGCACACACCCAGGTTGCAAGCCAGGTCTCCAGCCAGGTCCAGGCAACCATACATTGATGATTCTCTCCCTTTCTTCCTACCTCCCTTCCTTCCTCTCTAAAAATAATGAATAAAATCTTTTAAAAAAATTGATTACAAGCCATTGAGTTGATATCTTGATCCTTTAATGTACAGTGGATCGAGTTGTACAGTTGGAAAACACTAGTCTGGGAAAAGATACCTAACATGTATCATTCCAAACGATGTATAAATAGAGCCATGGAAATGTGTAAAAAGGTATACAGCCCTGAAGAAGGTGTGTTAGGGGCCTGGAAAATCCTTTCCTATGTTTTTTCTGTTACCTGCTATGGGAATCTCGCCTGTGGCACAGCCCGTGGGGATGTCTGCCAGCCCCATTTTCCAGCCCATCTCTCACCAGCTCCTCAGCCCACCCTCAGCCACTCCATAGGTCACAGATATAGTCTCTGCGTAGCCTGAGCCAGTATCACCTGTGACACTGTCTGTGAGTCCAGGGTAGTGACAGACGGGTAGCTCAGCTCCCTTTCCAGCACTGAACTGTCTGAGGTTCCCTAAGCAAAGGGAGGACCCCACACAGACACCTTCATTTCGGCAGGCTCAGCACCCACTCATTGGGGTGGGGGAGCAGGCCCCAGAGTTAGATTGGGAGCAAGTAGCAAGAAGGCAATGACTAGTGGCTGCTGATGCAATGCCAATACACAAAGGTCTTCTGGCAGGGGGTGGGGGTGGGGCGTATGCACTGCCAACCAGTCATGGGGCCCAGTCCCCAGAAAGTAGACAGGGTACCATCAGATGACCCCTGAGAGATTTCCCTCACAGTGCCCACCTTGATGAGCAGTCCAGGCAGGGATTTTATTTATGAGCTGGACAGGGAAAATGTCTATGCTAATGAATAATCATGAAGGAAAGAATTAATGATATATGAATACTTAACCTCCAAGAAAATGCTGAAAAGCATCTTAGCGCCAAAAAACATGGTGAAGAACATGAGCTTTTGAATAAGACTGACCTGGGGACAAATGGTATCCCACTTCCTGTGAGCTCTCTGGAAAACATGGAGGAAAAGAGAAGAGGATGAGCCAATCCCAGCCTCCTGGAAGTTCACATCTATTGCTTAACCTTTCTGGACCTCAGTTTCCCTATAGGTAAAGCAGAGATAATAGAACCTACCTCCTAGGATTGTTGTAAGGTTCCAACATAAGAATGGCAGATCTCATGATACATACTAAGCAAAGGTTAACTGCATAACTCTGGGTGGTAAGGGAAAAACAATGGAGGGACAGGGCCAAAGAGACGGTCAATAGCCATGGCCATGTGAGATTCCACCTGCCTCCCGCATCTTCTTTCTTCCACTGGCCTTACAGCAGAGTAGAGACACCCTTTCCTGATGGCCTCACCTCCATCTCAAAGACAGAGCTCTTTGGGAAATCACAGTTGGTTGTTCAAAGCCCTATTAGCTATTTCCTTTTATGTTTATCCCAATTTTGTTGGAACCCTGAACACATGGGCCAGAGGTAACTTTCCTCGCCAAGTTCTATGGAAGGGTGGGAGAGCCAGCCACCAAAGCCCATGGAGAAACCGAACAGTGCGACTCTCCCTTGGAGTGCTGGGATGGAAGGGCTGTTTGGCCAGCCCCCCGAGACTCCCGGCCCCCTGCAGACAGATGAGATGCTCCTGACTGCTGAGAGCAGAGGCCCAGCAGCTGGGGACGGGGGGATGGATCCTGACAGCTGCTGGGAGAAGGCAAATTCTTTTCTCTTAAACACATGACTTGGAAACTTCCCTTTGAGGTCAGTCAAGGCGTGGAGCATTTCTTTATGACCCCTAAGTCTATAGGTTTGAATGGGAGAAGCAAAGGGGTCTCATGCTGGCCCAGGAGGGTTCCAAACCCCTCCCAAGCAAAGCCCACCTAGGGGCAGTGAAGTTTCTGATACAAGAAGAGCTGCAGAAAACACTCAACAGCATTGAAAAGGGTAATTTTAAAATGCGGTGTCTCATGGCTCCTGAAACAGTGATGGAAAATGCAGATGGACTGTTCTCCCACAGCAGATGCTCTATATTGGCCTTGCAGAGCTGCAAAGCCATTAGCAGATTAAAGGCACCGTGAAATCCAGCAGCAAAGAATTTTGCACCGATTTGCTGTTTAACCTGGTATTTATCAAACATACTTGGTCACGGATCCTTTTGCCAAGAAACAAGCTCTCTCTGTGAAGCACCACTGGGCAAGGCGAGAGTCAGGGCCTCCTCCCAGGCACTGGACACCATGCCTCTCTGCAGTGAGAAACTCGCGTGGTGGGCAGAGTGCAGGCAGGCTCGAGCATCCACGTGTGCCCTGGGCCAGGCCAAGAAGGTAGCAGCCCGATGGGGACAGGACACACAGCCTGCGGGGCCATCCTCAGACCTCACTCACCTGGGCCTGCAAGTCCACATTGTTTCATTTAGTCTCTCTTCAGGGTGAGGTTCAAGCTTATGAACAAAGGAACAGGGTGCTCAAGTAGAGAGGAGACCATGTGTAGCCTGGCCGTTTCAGTACAAACTAGCTATCATCAAGGTCTATATCAAGGGCTAGTGAACAACCCTGGGCAACACACAACACAGGAGGCCCTGCGTGCGTGCACACACACACACACACACACAAAAACAAAAAACTACAACAGCCACACACTGCAACAGAAGTTGATGACAACTGGGAACAGCAGGAAGGAGACCTACATGTTCATTCCAGCCGTTAACTGCTTTGGTTGAGTCTGACTCTCTGGCTTCTGTCCCCTGGCTCTGGAGTGGGCCAGTTTCCCGGGCATGTGTATTTACTGAACTCCGAAAGGCCAGCTCTTCTATGTAGATTAATTCATGATTTCAAAGGCACTTTGAAGTTGGCAAAACATTCTGTTATTTCCAAGAGTTATTACAACTGAAATCCTGGCATAGACTGGGAGGTCAGCCTGCAATCTTGTTTATATCCTTTTAAATTCAGAAACTTTATAGCAGGTTAAAAATAGATCGCATCTGTGTACTTTTCCTCCTTTCGTCTGCACTGCAAACGCTGTGCAGTAATTTTGACCTACTCTCAACATTAGCCAGAGAGATTCTAGCACTTGTCAGCTGGGAGTCTGTGGGGTCAAAACAAAGGTCATTTTAAAATGGGTTTTGGGGTGATGCTAATATATGACTGAGCAGAGTTACTCATTATCTTACATAAGTTCCAGAATTAATAGCAATAGATGAGCACTAACAAAGAAAGACATAATAGTATATGGATTCATATTAAGTGAAAATTGGGCTAGGAGGAGAAAGATTTTCAACCTGCTCTCCTGAAGGGCTTGGTTCTTTACATGTTGATTTCAAAAGATCATCGTGCTTCGGTCAAAAGAAGCTGTATGAGGCTGGCAAGTCAGGCTTCTTTTAACCAAAAGTTAAATAAAGATCCTTCTGAGATCCTTCCTGATCTCAGAAGAGCCAAAAACTGGACCATATCTTATGTGGTATGCATCAGGTTGAGGAGGTATCATCATTTCCATGCCCAGCAAAGAGCATTACCTTCAGAATTACCTCTTCATGGTTACTTTACCTTCATGAACATGCTAAATCCAGTTTTAAGGAGATCAGTGAGGCCTGAAGACATGTGTTCAATATCAACAGGATCCGGCCTTTCGGGATTAAATATTTCTTCCACAACTTGCTTCAACAATGGCTTATAGGATGCCTGGAAAGACAAAACATTGCACTGTAAGTAACAGGGTTTGTTTGGGTTGTCTGGTGAAAGTTTGGCTTTATCTGTACCAAATGAAACAAAACAAGTTTATTTTGATACTGAGCAATGGCTATGATTTTGTGTGTGAAAAGGCAATTATAACAACACCAGTTTTGGGGCTCAAATTTTGCCCTGTAGAGACTAAATGAACAAATGTAGACTTTCGGGCACTACTTGTTTCTCATACTCCTACAAGCAAATCTCTTACCAGAGCTATAATCATAGGACAGCTAGTTTTTCAATCAAGATTTAAAGTGATGATTTTATGTATGAAATATGCAGGAAAGAAAAGTATTGCCATGTATTTGATACAGGCATAAAGATGGTCTTCAGTTTTTTCCTAAACATTGTTAGAATTAAGCTTCTTCTGTGGGGAGCTTGAATGTTTTCTTACAATGTTTTGTTGCTATCTAAACCCTCTTTCCTTCAGAGAGTTCGACTCTAGGTACAACTTGGCCCGAAATAGAAGCCAAGTGCCAAAAAAAGAATCTGACCAAGATCAAGGCTTAAGAGGAGGCAGGCCCCTTGGTACTATAACAATTTCAGTAGAATAGTTGAACTTTTGATAATGATAATGATAATGATTGTGTGACCTAAATAACCTACACACACTTAAGTAATAGCTGGAGGCAGCTGCCCTAACTGCTGCACTTTCTGAGCATATTCCTCCACCCCTTCCCTTGGTTCTTCTTACTACCCAGCTCTTCCTCTCTTCTCTTCCCGTCAGCTGGCCTCCTTCCTCCCAGTCCTCTTGCTGCCTCTGCTGCTCCAGTTCCCCAGGGCACCCAAGGATGGGGCATAGGGGATAAGAGAAGAAGCAATGTCTTCTCTCCATTCACTCTCTATACCTAGTATTTCTCTACTGTCTCCATTACAGGCTCAGAAAAGCCAGGTTTTGACAGAGCACTGGAAAGATGTCTTGAATTCTTATTTCTCTTTGCATTGGCCAAATATCTGAGCTGCCTTTAGCAAGTGTTGAGCATATTTGGTGTACTGACTTCACGTCTGGTTTCATCTTGCCTTTTTTTTATCGTCATTTATTTTTACTCTTACTTTCCCTGATTCTTATTTTCTTACTTAAAATATCTTAGAAATAAAGCAAGGTATAAACCATCAGAATCATTAAAAAACAGCTACCATGCAATTGGTGCATTTGTCAGGGTTAAAATGCAGGGAAAAATAGCAACTGTTCAGTTGAGGGGTGCAGCCTTCTTATGTTCACTAGTCAGATCGACCATTATGTGCCCAGAGATCTCCTAGATTAAGGCTTTTGAAAGGTAAAGCACTGGGTAGGAACACGGATAAGACAGAAATTAGCACACACACACACACATACACACACTCACAACGACTCAACGTTCCTCATAATATAGCTCTATCAAGGTAGACTTAAAATTTACCATATAGGCAAAAATCTAGAGGTTTGAAAATACACCTTCAAAGAGCCATTGGGGTAACAGAAACTTGGGAGGGTAAACTGCTATGTCAGTGTGCAGAGCAGTTTTGCAATACCTAGTAGCAATTTTATTTAACAGAATGTATCCTGTAAATATGCTAATGTATGTAAATGAGACTCATCAAAAGTTTCTTGTGAGTAATAACAAAAGACTGGCAACAGCCCAAGCACCCATCAGTAGGGAGCCTACTGGATGGGACACACCTGCAGGAAGGCCAGTGCTGAGAGTGGGGAGGGACCTGGCAAAAAGCAAGGTGCAGAATCAGGCACGAGTGACAAAGCAAGGTGAGAGACTGTGTGCATGGTGGGCTGGCATTTGTGTAAAATGTGCCACAGGGAATATGACAGTTTGTTACCTGTTGAAGTGTGTGAAAAATAAACTAACCTGATACGCAGATACTCCCATGAGCAGAGACTGTGGGACAGGGGACCGGATGAGGGACAAAGGTAGAAGACTTTTTAATGTACTGCTTTTTAAAAACACAGTTAAAACACCACTACAAACAGCAAGAGGATTTTGTAACTTGTTAAAAATTAATAGATGATGCATGGAAAAGATGAGAATAGAGCACACTGAATGTTAATTAGGGCTATCCCTAGGTTCAGGGAGTTGGGGACAATATTTTATTCTTTTTTCTAAAATTTCCAAAGCTAGCAGGTATGCTTCTGGAATGATAACATAATCCAAGAAATACTTTCAATGTTTAAAATGAAAGGTTATGGACTGACCTCTGAATTCTATAAATCCTCTCCTCTGAGTAAACTGTCTTCAGAGCCCTTCTGTCATCTCAGCCTTCCTGGACACGGACGCTCTTAAATTCAAACTTTAATTTCTTAAAACTGCTCCTGAGGAGGAGGAGCCTGTTGGCCAATACTCTACTTTATCAGCATTATCATTCATTGACTTCTTCCATTGTAACAGAATGCAATTTTTCACCAGGCCTGTCACCAACTGGCTGAGAGACTTGACTGTAGCCTCCTTGCAGGTGGGTCTAGACAGCCACGTAACTGGGTCTGAGCGACGAGGTGGGACTAGAAGGGGGGTGGGAGGTTCGGAGTGGCTCCTTTTCAAAAAGGGAAGGGTGAGCTTCCCCCTCTTCCTCTATTCTGCTGCCTGGAAGTGGCACCTGGAGCTGGCTGCCACGGGGAAGGCAGGGCCCTTCCTTAGAGCTCCTGGTGCCGAGGGTGGGAGGCACCTGGGTGGTGCTGCAGTAACACAGTGGGGACAGACTAAGGACTTGCTTTAGACAACAATACCGATCCTGAAATGTTTAAGCCTGAAATATTTAAGCCTTTCCTCTTCACATCCCTGCTGCTTGCCACTGAATGAAATTCTAACTGATACAAAGCACAAGGGGAATATAAAGAAATAAAAGGCCCTTCCTTCCCTTCCAGGAGCTTACAGTTACTTGTTTTATTAGCCATATAAAAAGAAGCCAGTGGTGTAAAATAACTGGAAGCAGATCACAGAGAAATACACACAAGCTGCCACATTTAAGAGAGGAGAGTATGCCCTCCAACCTATAAACGAGTTGTTGCTCTCCACTGGAGGCACTTTCTGCAGGAAGGGAGAGGAATGATCCTGGAAAGTGCTCAGGCGGCAACAAGGTGGTTCTGAAATCCAGCAGAACACTGCAGTCTGCACCCACGCCACTGCAATGCACGAGCACCAGGAGTGACACAGGGCTCAGAGGCCCCAGTGCAGACCCGGGAGACGGGGCAAGAAGTGTGGGGGTGCTTGGATCTCCTCCCTCCCTTGCTCCCCTCTCAGCTAAGCTCTGGGGAACAAAGTGCCCAGGAGAAGATGCCCGCTGAGCCCAAGTTCCCCTTGTGGAGACAGCAGAGATTCAGAACTGCTGTCCTTGAAGCATCTTCATTCTTGGGACCTTGTGATCACTGGATGTTATTGGGGAAGGCTGCAAATCTCTTTTATTTCATTTTTTACACTGGGTAGGTAACATTTATTTAGAATGGGGATAGAAACCGCAATTGAAATCCAGAAAAGTTACAGATAAACGTGTGACATAATGGAGAAGAAATAACAAATACTTTTTATTAACTGCCTGGCATATCTCTGTAACACTCAGTTCTTATGTTTCTGGGCTGCATTCCCTCCGTGTATCTTTTCACAGAACAGCAAGTTGAAACATCATTTTCCATAGGGAGATGCAATAGTTCTTAAGCGGCTGTCTCTCACTTCACACCTGCTCGTCTGTGCTCCATTCTCTGGTGCTGGGCGGAGGCTCAGCAAAAAGCATCTGTGCTTTGAGACCTGGGTCCGTTGAACTCTGCCAATAGGGGGCCCAGGAAACTTGCTCACCCCTGTTTGCTTGCTGTTCCTGCCAGCATCACCCCAGCAGTGGCCCCTCACCACTGGAACCTGTCCCTTCTCTGGACTTTCAAGTCATAGGATCCAATAAATTACCTTTCTTGTTTAAGCCAGTAGGAGAACTGTTTTTTCTTTTTTTAAAAGACTTTATTCATTATTTTCAAAAAGCAGGGCAGGGAGGGAGGAAGAAAGGGAGAGAAACATCAATGTATGGTTGCCTTTCACCTGCCTCCAGCTATGGACCTGGCTGGAGACCTGGCTTGCAACCTGTTTATGTGCCCTGGCTGGGAATTGAACCAGCGACCTTTGGGTTTGCAAGCTGGTGCCAATCCACTGAGCCACACCAGCCAGGGCTTTTTTCTATTTTTATTTATACCTAAAAGCACACAAAATACTCTAAGTATTAATTTAAAAAGATGCTGATAGGTCTTCCCAGTTAAATATTATGCAGAAAAGACCTCTAAATTCTTTATCAAAACAGCTAAGCACAGAACAACTAAATAACATTGTGCATTGAACAAGCATGATTTGGAAAAGACTTGCTCAGGTACAAAGCAGCACTTGTTTCGTGACTTCTCAGCAAACACATGTCTTAGACTTTCTAATTAGGGTTTTAATGAAGAGAACAGAACCTTGGGGTCCCTCCTCAGCCACTTAGCTTGGATTGCCTTATGCCCCAAATCATGTCACTGAAATCTGACTGGAATAAACTGCTCTGGCAGGGGCTTCTTAGGCCAGGAACCTCTGACTGGCCTGGAATTTTCTATTCAGCTCGCAGCCACCCTCTGCTGAGCAAGGACCACGGAGAAGGGGTGGCAGGGGAGGCGGATGTTTTCCCTAGCGCCCTGCTCAGGGGCTTCCTCACATGTTAGAAAGGGCCAGAGGGAAGCTCAGCCGTGCAGTTTGCCTCAACATTAAGAGGGTTAATCACAGCCATTTAATTTTCCTAATCAAGCATTGTCTACCAGTTCACCTTTTGGGTAGGTGGGGGTAGGGAATTAAAAACACAGCCACATAGCCAAATTCATCCTTTCCTTTCCTCGGTGGTCGGGCATTTCTTGCTTATGTCACGGATATTAGCACAGTCACTCAGACACCAGGCTCCCGCTAGGACAGGCCCCACCTTTCATTACCGGAGGCACAGGGACCCCACGCTGGCAGCTCATCAGCAGAGGGCGGAAGAGTGGATGGAGGATTCCCAGAGAGGCTTTCTTGGGCTCGGCCAGACAGTATCACTTCTACCATAATTCATTTGCCAGAATTAAGTCACAAACCTACATTTACCTGCAAGGCAATATGGAAAATGTGGCCTAACTGTGCCCGGGGAGGAAAAGGAAATGGAGTTTGGGTTTTATTTAGCATTGTCTCTGCCACAGACACACTGTAAAGTCTGGGTTGAAGCATTAATATAATTATTCCCTTAACAACTGGCAAGTTGCATGTTTAGACGAAGTCGTATTAAACCCCTCTCCTCCTGCATAAGAATTTGACCTCTGGTTAACTTTTTAGCTCCGTTTCCCTGGAAACCTGATAAGGGAAGAATGTCAAACTCCAGGCAAGCAAGATTGCTTATGATAAAAGTGACCCCTGCTTGGTAAGCTGCATCAGACGGGAGCACTATGAATGCTGGAGATACAGCCAGGTCTTTCAGGTTTCTCTGAGTACAATACTCCTTGGACATCTCATAGTACAACAGACATAACTGGGCATATCCCCTGGAAGAATGCTGGAAGCTACGCCCATGGGGTTGTTCGAGAGAAACTGGCTCCTATAGGATACGAAGTTTTTAAGCCCTGGAACTGCTCCCCCATCCCCCCACCCCCCATCTCCACCACCTGAATCTAATTCCTGCGCCCCTGAGCTGCCACCTTGGGACCAACCCGAGCAGCTTCTGGATAGCAGTGTGGACTGCTTCTCGGCCGGCCACACAGACCACTCCAGGGAAGAAAAATACCTGTCGCTTCCCAGCGGCAAGCTATGCTCCTGTCCTGGGCAGACTGGTGCCAAGGTGGTGGTGGTGGGCATGACTGCAGAGGTGACTTACCCGTTAGACACAGAACACACAGTGCTTGCCTAGGATCCTTGAGACTTAAACGGACCCATGAACATGTATTAATTTCTTTTAAAATTAGAAGAAAAAGATTAACTTGTAGATCAAAGAAAATGTTTTGATATATCATAGTATTTATATATTTGCCTCTACACCAATGCAATTGTATAATAAACTTCTTAATTTATTTTTATTTTTATGGAGGAAGGGGACCACAAAGGCAAAAAGTGTCTAGGGGGGTGAAAATCATGTGACCCTGTCTAATTACCTCCTGAGGTTGCCTGAAGGTTTGTTAGAGCCCAAAGAGACCCCCCAATAGGTATTACATGTGAAATTGTTACAGTTCCAAAATGATCTGATAACAGAAACTCTCTTTTTTCTTTAAATGGCCAGTATCTCTTCCAGAACAAACTGGGCTTTTAAAAATGCCCGAATTTAAGGCCCTGGCTGGTGTGGCTCAGTGGATTGGCGCCGGCCTGCGAACCCAAAGGTTGCTGGTTTGATTCCCCAGCCAGGGCACATAACCAGGTTGCAAGCCAGGTCTCCAGCCAGGTCCTTAGCTGGAGGCAGGTGAAAGGTGACTATACATAGATGTCTCTCTCCCTCGTTGCCTCTCTCCCTTCTAAAAATAATAAATAAAATCTTTTTTTTTTTTTTTAAGATTTTATTTCATTATTTTTAGAAGGAGGGGAAGGGAGAGAGGCAGAGAGGGAGAGAGACATCAATGTATGGTTGCTTTTCACCTGCCTCCAGCCACAGACCTGACTGGAGATCTGGTTTGCAACCTTGTTATGTGCCCTGGCTGGGGAATCGAACCTGCGACCTTTGGGTTCGCAGGCCGG
>PVIW01013815.1:0-25810 GCA_004026585.1 Noctilio leporinus | reverse complement strand
GACAATAATGAGCAAAACTAACAACAAGCAAAACAGAACCAAGTGTATGAATACAAGGAATAGGCCTGCAGTGGTCAGGGGGAAAGGGGTTGGGGGGAAGGGGGAGGCAGAGGCAAAGAAGGGGAGCAGCTTAGACAAGAACCTAGTATAAAGGAACCATGGACATGGACAACAGGTGGGATTGACTTTGGGGGGAAAGAGTGGGTGGGGAGGGGGACAGAGGGGAGCAAAAAGGGGATGGATGTAATACAACAACAATAAAATTTTAATAAATAAACAAATAAATAAATAAATAAAAACTGGGAAAAAAAAAAGAATTAGAAAGAAAATCCTATTTGGCCATTCATTCTCTGAGTCATCTAAAGAGATTAAAAACAGCCTCAGTGTGGTTGATTTGTGAATTCTATCACCCTCTAGGCTAGGATTCTCCTTGTTTCCTCTTTCCCAACTCTTACCAGTTTCTTCATGTTTGTTGGCATGTTTGCTCACTGTGTTTTGAGTTTTTTAAAGTTTTAACTTTGAAATAATTTTAAATTAAAAAAGGAATTGAAAAAATTTCTGGAGATGTCTCATGTACTTATTACCCAGTTTCCTCCAATTGTGGATTGATTTTGTCCAAGATCTCTTAGCTGTCTCATTCCCTCAGCACATCCTACATAGGGCATTGGGAATAAATATAGCATAGGGTATTCCAAGATATAATTATATAAATAATTGGCTAATGTTTCATTAATAAAACCTGCTGCACATCTTTGTCAGCCTATGATTTTTAGTTCATAAATAAATAGCAATAAATGAAACAGATAACACAAAAAAATAAAAGAACTATTTTAATGGTGAGCATTTTCAATGATCATGTTCCATAAAATCTTGACTTCTACATCATATGAGTGGCTTACACATTACTGGGACTTTTATCCATGGCATAACTAAAATAATTTTTGAAACCCAGTATGATACAGACTCTTGAGCTAGAAAATATTGTTAATGTACCCTTTCATTTTCCTGTAATACAAGATTCCTCTCCTTGGTGACAGCCTTAGTGTTCTCAAATTTCTTATTTATGTCTGTGAATCTCTGCTCCAAATCCATATTGGGGAGCTTGACAATCAAGATCATTCTCCTTATTTCTTTTAATGAATTTATGACTATTCATTACTCCCCTCCCTCAATCCTTGTTTTTATAGATTACGTAAGGTTCATCCTATTAATCAGTCTTTGTGAGTGGCTCTTTCTTGGTTAACTTAGCTAATACAGTATCTCTCTAGGCCTATTCCCACAAATGTGAACCACCCCTGCTTCCAGAAATAAATGTACATTTGCTCTTTAGCTCCAAATCTGTGGGTGAAGAAATGTTTCTGAATATGATCGGAAGTGTGTGTATGTGTGTGTGTGTGTGTGTGTGTAGTTATGTTCATAGGGAGACTTGTGTTACCATTTACATAAAACATGTTGATTTCTGAAAAAATATATTTTTAAATTGCTTTGTATTTTCTGCTATTCTACTGGAAAATACACGACTTCATTGGAATTATTCTAATACTTTAAACATTTTACTGTTTGTATTGGATTCTCACTCATGCATTTAGAAGGATGCATAGATTTGTATTTATGGCAAATTCAGGAGGCTTTGCATGAGTGCAAGTACAAACATACATGAATCAATCATTCAGTGGCAGGCATTACTTCCTTTGATTCCATAATACCAAATACTGATGAGGTGAGACAATAATTTGCAAAGAATATTTTCTCTTAACTTTTATCATGGGCATGCCTGCCAAATAAAACATAATAAACATTCTTTGCTAGTTCATAGAAATTTAAGGCTTATTTGAACTTTGTGTAAAGTCATTTAATGAAATTAGACAGAAAGAAAATAAGGTAGAAAAGAATTCATTAATGGGGATTGTTAGAAACAAATGATAGTATCTTTCTATACTTTTTAACTTTCCTTTACTAACAATGTGTTCCTGAGATATCTCCACCTATCTCTGCAGTTTTCAAGGTTGAGTATGTAGGGAGATTCCCTCTACACTTACCTGAAGCAGTATTGTTTCTGTGTCTGTCTTCTCATTTAGAATGAAAAATAATAAATTGGAAGTCTGGGGTTTAAATTTGGAACTAATATTTTCCAATAGGCTAACATTGCATAAATGAAAATTCCTTTGATGCTCTTGAGTTCTTAATAACCTACCTTCTTGCTTCTTCATGTCCAAGCCTCCAGCCCTCAGGTGTAATTAATTTCTTCCCCTTTGATTCTCTCTTTCTTTCTTTCATTAAAAAATATTTTTTATTTGTTATATTCAGAGAGAGGGAAAGGGAAAGAGGCAGAGAGGGAGAGAAACATAAATGTATGGTTGCCGTTCACCTGCCTCCAGCTACAGATCTGGCTGGAGACCTGGCTTGCAACCTGGTTATGTGCCTTGGCTGGGGAATCAAACCAGTGACCTTCGGGTTCGCAGGCTGGCACCTTATCCACTGTGCCACTAGCCGGGGCTTGATTTGCTCTTTCTTCTGTCTTCTTTTTCTCCTTTAATAGTCTTCTGACTATGGTTTATAAGAGTAACGACTAACTTCAAACAGTTTAGTTCATTTGGTATCTGCAAAGAACTAGTTCTGTCTTGCAGCAAATATAACATCAGGAAGAATCTGGTGAGGCTTCCTGGAAGGAAGTTATAGAACTCTGAGTTTAGGGTTCTGGTTCAAATATGGTAGATCCTTAATTTACTAGAAAACTGGCTAATTAGTTTCAGACAAAATGCTTTTAGACTAATGTCATGGAATTACAGATATTCTTAAACAGTAAGAAACCCTAAAGACTAAACAATCACTGTGCCATAGACTTTCAGAGTTTGAAAATATCTTAAATGTCACCTAGTGCACATTGCCCAGTTGATATTTGAATTCCTCTATAATTCCCTGTTAAGAGGTTACCACACTCCTGCTTAAATACCTTTAGTGATAAGGAGCTCACTGTAATTTCTTTGATTAGTCTTTGCTTATCCTTATGAACTTGCTTACATTGATCCAAAATCTGTTTTCTAGATTCCATCTATTATTTTTAGTTCTACTCTCTTGAGGATACATAGAACACTGTTCTTTCATCTTCATCATTGTTCTTTAACTATTTGATGATGCTTTTCATCTTTTTCTTGAGTCCTCCCTTCTTTAGGCTCTATGTTTCTTATTTTATGTCTCTATTATACTGTGGTTATTCCCTTTTAAAAGCCTCAGGCCTGGTATCCCATTCTATATCAAGGGAAAATGAAAGTTACTTTTCAAAATGAAAAGGTTAAGGAAATAAATTTAAATATCAGTATATACAGTTACATATAAAAATGTGAATAGCAGGGTTATTTTGGGGGTGGATGGTGGTAGCAGGAGGTGAATATGGAGAAAGTGGTGAAGTAAATTAATTATATGTTGGCAGAAAGCTACTGTATTATTTTTTAAAGTTATAAATCCAGAAAGAGATTTATAAGCACACCTTTTGTTTTATGGTGATAAACAGTAGGAAACCCTCAAAGAGAAATGATTAAAAGTAGTTACTGCTCTGAAACTGAATTATGGGTGAGACAGATACAGGGAGAGAGAGACAGAGACAGAGAGACAGAGACAGAGATTTTTTCCTTTTGCACTCTTCTGTATTGTTTAAGTTACTATTATATTACTATGAGCATAGAATGACACCTTACATGCAATTCGGAAACCCCAAATCTCTAAGATAGAAAAGCATTTTCCTATCATTTGGCTATTAAGCCAGACTTGATCTGAATAATTTGGTCGTTATTCAGCAAAATTAGAACTGATGCAAAGCTACTTATAACCCTCATTATTGTAATGCAATATATACATTCATTGATTTTGTTTCAGAAATATTAATGCATTTGATTAGGAGGTGCTGTTGCAGGCCCCACTGGATAGGTTAAGCAACATACAGCTTATAGCAATGTATTATCTTTCTAAATCCTGAAAAATTTTGAATTTTTGAAACATATCTGGCCTTAACTGTTTTAGGTATGGTATTGTGAGTCTATAATATTTTATTACAATAATAGAAAAAAAAATGATAAAGCCCAGAAGTTGTATGTAATTCTTCAATGTGTTCTGATAACAACAGACCTTAGTTAATCACTTCTCCCAGTCTAGATATCATATTTTTATTAATGCAGCCTAAGAATAATCACTTTACTTGTTTTGGTGATTGAACTGCATTTACTGAATCATTTTGAGCTTATTGTCTATTAAATCCTGACAGCTCCCTTACAAGAGCTACTGTTGCTAAACCATGTTCCTGAGAGTAAAGTAGAAGATGAATGTGTATTCACTACAGGGTTGTTATAACAAGCTCCCTAGTGCATTTAAAATATCATCAATATACTAAAATATGATAGTCATACAAGTTTTCAATAATATGGTTACTGCATTGTTACTACTTTAATATAGTGCATTATGCATAACACACTATCAAATTAAATATACTTGGTTACTAATCCTGAATCTGCTACTTCTTAGGGTTGTGACCTTGGGAGGATCCTTTAACTACTCTGAGCTCATTTCCTTCATTAAAAAGTGGGTTTTATGATAATAACCATAACAAAAATTGTTGCCCTATATTCTTGGCCCATAGTAAATTCACAAAAATAGTAGGTATTGCTAGTCTAAATAACAATAATGGTTCCCAAATTTTGTTACACATTAGAATTATATAAGGAGCTTTTAAAGTCCCTGATGCCCAAGTTGTATCCCATATAAATTAAATCAGAATAGCTGGAGGTGGGAGCTAGGTAACTCAAATGTGTAGCAAATATTGGGAACTACCGACCTAAAATAAAAAATCTTCATAGTTGCCACCAGAAGATGAGTTTATTATTAATATAGTAATTTACTTGGCATCCCAAGTTACTAGGCTCTCAATATGTTTTCTCAATCTTAGCACAGCAAAGTTTTTGTTTGTTTTGGAAATGGAGTTAATCCCAGGAAGCTGACCCCTGCAAAAATGGTGAGCCTATTATAAAGCAAAACACATACTAAGTTTCTTTGCATATCTTTTAATTTTTGGTTGAAAACTAGATATTTAAAGCAATATATTATAGCAACTTCAGCTAATTATTTCTCCCCACACACCCTACTTGGGGTGGCTTGCATTTGTTGTCATTTTATTCTCTGTTAAGTGATTTGAATTGACTATTTGAATGAAGTCTAATTCCCTAGCAATGCAAAGCCTCTGAAGTTGCTTCTCAGAAGGTATAGCATTTTGCACGTACATATTCACCCTTCCTTTACCCATGGTGACCGTACATAACATAACAGATCATCTGTGTTAGTTCCAGTTGAGGCTATTATGAATAAAGATGATATAAACATTTGTGTACAGGTTTTTGCATAAATAGAAGTCTTCATTTATCTGAGATAAATTCCCAAGACTACAATTGGTGGGTTGTGTGTTAGTTTCATGTTTGTTTTTTCTTCTTTTCCACAGTGGCCATGCCATTCTACATTTCCAACAGCAATGGATCCAGTTTCTCTATATTCTTACCAGCATTTTTTGTTATAATTACCTTTTTATTTTATACATTCTATAGGTGTATTATAGTGATCTTGTTGTAATTTTAAATTGCATTTTGCTGTTGGTAATGATGCTGAACATCTTCTTATGTGCTGAATATATATATATATATATATATATACATATATATATATATATATATATATATATCCACTTCAGTGAAATGTCTGTTCATATCTTTTGCTCATTTTCTAATTGAATTATTTGTATTTTTATATCAACTTTTGAGAATTTTTAAAAAATACTTTTTAGATATTAGCCCTATATCTGATATGTGATGTGCTAATATACAATTCAAATTTATAACTTGTAGTTTCACCTCCTTATACAAGGTCTTTATGAATATTTCCTTTTATGGACTGTGTTTTTTATGACAAATCTAAGAACTCTTTGCCCAGTCCTAGATAATTGCTTTTCTACCTTTTTGCATTTTTTTTGTTGTTTTATACTTCAAATTTATGGTATAATCCATCTGAGTTAACTTTTGTATAAAGTGTGAGGTCTAGGTTTATTTAGCCTATGAATGATATGTTGAAGAGATGAACTTGCTTCCACTTAAGTGAATTTGTACTTTTATCAAGAATGAGTTAGACATATTTGCTTAAGTCTATTTCTGGGTCTATTGGGTTCTATTGATCTATATCCATTTCTCTCTGTAAGTCTTGATTACTGTAGCTACATTATAAGTCTTGAGATCAGATAGACTGACTGATTCTTCCCACTTTGTTCTTTTTCCAAATTTCTTTTAGCTATTCTAGTTATTATTTTTAAAGATTTTAATTATTTCCAGAGAGAGGGGAGGGAGAGAGGCAGAGAGGAAGAGAGACATCAATGTATGGTTGCCTTTCACCTGCCTCCAGCTATGGACCTGGCTGGAGACCTGGCTTGCAACCTGGTTATGTTGCCCTGGCTGGAAATCCAACCAGTGACCTTTGGGTTCACAGGCCAGTGTCTTATCCCCTGTGCCACCAGCCAGGGCCTCTACTTATTTTTGACTTTCATATAAATATTATAATTATCTTCTCTGTATCTACAAAAGTTCTTACTGGGAATTTGATTTAACAATGCATCAAAGCTATTTATCAATTTGGGGAGAATTGACATCTTCACTATGCTGAGTATTCCAATCCATGAATACAGTTTGTGTCCCCATTTATTTAGATCTTCTTTTATTGCTTTTATAAGTGTTATGTGGTTTTCAGCATACAAGTCATATACATGTTTTGTTAGATTGACACCTAAGTATTACTAATTTTTGGAATAATTGTAAATGATATTGTAATTCAAACTTTGGTGTCCATACATTTGTTGGTAGTATATAGAAATAAAATTCTGGTTCCTAGATGGTGGCAAAGTAGGAAGACCTTTCTTGCACTTCCTTCTAGAACCAAAGTGGAAGTAAAACTAAAGAGGGAATCAGCTACCTGAAATAAACCACTGAAGATTACCTGAAAAAGTGACTTTTAACCAGGGACGTCCAGAAACAAACTCAAGGCTGGTAGGAAGGGCAAGGATGCAAAAGTATCCATGTTCCAACAGGTAGTGGGCTGTGGGAATTTTCTCTGGAGAGGAGAGAAGTCTGGACCCCAGACCAGGCTCCCAAGCATAGTTTGCCAGTGCAGGGATGTAGCACCCAGTGGTGAAAGGCAGTGGGGTTTCTGTCTGCTGGAGAGAGACAGAGCCTACTGTAGAAAAAAACACTTTTTTTTTTTTTTTTAAAGGGGCCCAAAGGGGTTTTGTGTTCACAATCACTCACCCTGGGCTAGGGCAAAGGAAGGACAGTGGGGATTGGAGTTTCATGAGAAGAGTCTAGAAAGGGAAGCATTGGGGAGAGAAGTGAGATTGTGTGTGACTTTGGGGATTGCTGTGTCAGGTTATATCTTTATACTGCAGCAGCCATATTTATTGATTAGACCATGCCCTTCCCAGGTGAAAAGCATTTACCCCACCCTGTTGGATAGTGCTCACCCTAGGCTTTGGAATCCCACTTGCCCCACCCTCTGGAATCCTGCTTAACTCACCCTGCATCTTTTTTTATTCTTTCTTCCCCCGATCTGGAACTTTAACTCTGTTGAGGACACAACGAAGTATACTGACTCAGGGGTGTAAGAGACTTGTTTTAGGGTGGAACCATTCCATACACTTTCCCAGGAACCAGACTGGTACTTCCCCCTCACAGGAGAGCCATACAAACACCCTCCTGGTTTCCAGCAGACCCAAATTTTGGGCTGTAGAGGCCCCATCCACTTGACTACTAGGGACTCCACACTGCTGAGTTCAGGGATATAATCTGAAACAGACTCAGATGAGTGTCTCAAGGGCAAGGGAACACACACATCATCTCCCCAGAAGTCTGAACAGCAACTCCCATGGGAAATCTAGGGATACTATCCACCTGATTTCACCAGAAGTCCTCTCAGAAACAGTCAGGTCAGTGACTATTCTATAACTGACAATTTACCTCTGGTAGGCAGAGGTAGGTGGAGGCAGATCTTGTGGTGCCTTGAGATGTTTGCTGACCCATCCCAGGGCTCAGTGCTGATGAAAGCCAGCTTTGCAATGTAGCTTGGCTCATACCATGTGTAGCTAAGCCCACAAACTGTAGATTGCTTGTGGACAGTATCTGACACTGGATTTCACAAGCCTCACCCAACATCAGAGCTTTATCCAAAGGAAGAACCCAGCAGGCAAAGACTAAACTCTGCTGAGACAAATTCAACTGTTCTTTTTCATTATTTTTGTTATTTATTCTTTTCCATAGCCTTTTATTTATTTTTCTACTTCTATTTTTGTTGTTCTTTTCTTCTTTCATATCTATCATTTTATTCTTACCTTTTCTTACTTTTTCCTTATTTTCTTTTCTTAATTTTGTTATTCTGTTTCTTTGTCCCTTATTCTAATTTTCTTCTTTCTGTTCATTACACAAATTAGTTCTCTTCCTTTACTCTCATAATCACTTGTCTTTCCTTTGGTCTTCTCTTTTTTCTTGCTTCTCTACTATTCTATTTCTCTTTCCAATTCAATTATTCTTTGCTCTTTTGTTATTTATTTTTCTGTTTTTGAGGGGGAGGTTTGCTTGTTTAGGCCTTGTTTAGTGTGTAATTTTGCACTTTTCTGTCAGCACCTGTAAAACAGCATACAAGATGTGGTGGTGATTGAGTCTCTCAGTCAGCCTTCTAACAGGAGATTCCACCAATAAATGGGTCAACAACAAAAAGGACCCAAATACAACAAGAGAGCCCACATAAACTAAACAAAGGACATTCCTAGTGCATCCAGATCAGGAGATCAAAGAGATTACACAATTGGATTCCACAGGACTCAAACCACATAAGGCTACCCAACAAAGGCAGGGAGTCAAAGCAGATCCATGGAATTCATAGAAACAAAAAAGACAACTAAAATGGGGATACAAAGAAACAACTTACAAAATGAAAGAAAAGGAGGAATCCCTAGCAAAAGATTCAGTGATACTGAAGTGCACAAATTATCAGACATAGAGTTCAAAATAAGGATGGTTAAGGAACTTAGTGAGAACTACAAGAAACTTAATGGGAACTACATCAGCACGAAAAAGGACATAGAAACTATTAATAAGAATCAGTTGTAAATGAAGAAAGCAATAACTGAAATGGAGAATATACAAGAAGGAATTAAAAAAAGGCTAGGTAGAACAGAGGATTGAATCAGTGATTTGAAAGACTGGGTAAAAGAAATACCCAGTCAGAGCAACAGAAAGAAAAGAGACATAAATAATGAGGATAGTTGAATGGAGCTATGCTAAAGCTCCATTTAATATAACAATATTCACTTCATAGAAATAACAGAAGGAGAAGAAAGGGAGCAAGGAATAGAAAATCTATTTGAAGAAATAATGACAGAAATTTTTCCTAACTAGGTGATGGGAGGAATCACACATCAAGATGAACCCAAGTCAGCTACACCAAGACCCAGCACAATTAAAATGGTAAAGTTTAAAGACAAAGATAGACTCTTAAAAGCAGCAAGGTAAAAACAGCTATTTATGAAAACCTCTGATAAAGCTGTTGGCTGACTTTCCAACAGAAACACTACAGGCCAGAGGGATTTGTATGCAGTATTCCAAATAATGAAAAGCAAGGACCTGTAACCAAGACTACTCCATTCAGCAAGGCTTTCATTTAAAATGGAAGGTGAAATAAATAGCTTCCCAGACAAAAAACAAACAAAAAACAAAGCTAAAAGAGTACATTTCCACCAACCCAGCATTGCAAAAGGTGCTAAAAGGACTGCTTCAAGAAGAAAAAATATGTATAGAGAGGAACACAGGTACAAAGGAAAACTGGCAAGAAATAAATACCTATCAATAATAACCTTAAATGTAAATGGATTAAATGTTCCAAACAAAAGACATATGGTAGTGGAATGTATAAGAATATTTGGCCTGTATGTATGCTGATGACAAGAGACTCACCTCAGAACAATAGATTTACACATACTGAAATTGAAAGGATGGAAAAATATTCAATGCAAGTGGATATTGGAAAAAAAAAAAAGCTGGATAAGCATTACTTATACCTGATAAAATAGACTTCAAAACAAATGCCATAACAATGTCCTGACTGGTCTGGCTCAATGGGTTGGGTGCAGGCTGAAAGTCAGCTGATTTATTTCCTGTAAAGGCACAGGCCTAAGTTGTGGGCCAGGGCACTGATTGGGATATGTAAGAGACAACCACTTGATGTTTCTCTAACACATTCATGTTTTTCTCCCCATCTTTGTCCCTTCTTTCCCCCACCTCTAAAAATAAATAAAATATTTAAAAAACAAAGTCCATAATAAGAGACAAAGAAGATCACTACATAATACTAAATAGATCACTCTGACAAGAATATAAAACCATGGTAAATATGTGCACCCAATATAGTAGTATGTAAATATGTGTAAAAAATCTTGGGGAACTTTAAGGAAAAGATTGACAGCAATACAGGCATTGTAGGTGACTTTGACACCTCACTGTCACCAATGGAGATTTCTTCCTGACAAAAAATTAACAAGGAAACAGCTACCTTAAATAACATACAATATCCATCAAATGAATCTAATTGATATTTACAGATTGTTTTATCCCAAACAGCGTAATATACACATGGATCATTTTGAAAGATAATCTACTTGTTCAGACACAAAATAAGTCTTAAAAATTAAAAACAATTGAAATAATATCAAGCATTTTCTCAGATCACACTGGCTGGAACTAGAAATCAACTTGAATGAATAAAGTCAGACGCATAGACACTGAATAACATGCTATTGAATAATGAATGTGTCAACAATGAGATCAAGGAAGAAATCTAAAAATACCTGGAAACAAATGAAAATGAACACAAAACAAACCAAAGCCTATGGGACACCATGCAAACAGTTTTGAGAGGGAAGTTCATAGCAATAAAGGCCTACCTAAAGAAGACAGAAAAATACCAAATGACCAACCTAACCTTACATTTCAAATAACCATATAATGAACAACAAACAAAGCCCAGAGTTAGTAGAAGAAAGGAAATAATCAAGATCTGGACAGAAATAAGTTGCATAGAGGCTAAATAAACAAATGAAATGATCAATGTATCCAGGAGGTGGTTCAAGAAATTTGGTCAACCTTTAACTATAATCATCAAGAAAAAAAGAGAGAAGACTCAAATAAATAATATCAGAAATGAAAGAAAAATAACAACCAATACCAAAGATATACAAAGTATTATAAGAAAATATTATGAACAACTATATGCCCAGAAATTGGACAATTTGGGCAAAATAGATACATTTCTAGAAACATACACTCTTCCAAAATTGAATCAGGAAGAAGCAGAAAATCTTAATACACAGTTAACAACTAATTAAATTGAAGCAGAAAAACAAACAAATCCAGCAAACAAAATTCCTGGATCAGATGGCTGCATAGGCAAATTTTACCAGCCATTTAAAGAACACCTATCCTTCTCAAACTATTCCCACAAAATGCAAGAAAGAGGAAGACTTCCAAACTGTTTTGATGAGGCTAGCATTATCCTAATTCCAAAACTAGATAAAGGCACAAGGAAAGAAAATTACAGTCCAAAATCCCTGATGAATATAGATGCTAAAATCCTCAAGAAAATATTAGCAAATCAGATCCAGAAATATGTTAAAATGATCAAACAGCATGATCAAATGGCATTTATCTCAGGGATGCAAAGTTGGTACAATATTTATGAATCAACAAACGTGATATATCATATAAACAAAATGAAATATAAAAAATAATCATATCAATATATGTAGAAGAAGCATTTGATAGAATCTATCACTCTTTATGATAAAAAAAATAACACTCAGCAAAGTGGGAATAAAGGGAATACCTAAACATAATGAAGGATATATATGAGAAACCTACTGCCAACATCATAGTCAATGGGCAAACCTAAAAGAGTTTCCTTTAAGATGAGGAACAAAACAGGTGTGTCTGTTTTCATCATTCTTATTCAGCATAGTGTTGGAAGTTCTAGTCACGGTGATCACACAAGAAGAAAGAAATAAAGGGCATCCAAATTGGAAAAGAGGAAGTAAAAACTGTCATTATTTGCAGAAGACATGATATTGCACATAGAAAACTCTATAGGCTCTACCAAAAATCTACTTGATCTGATAAATGAATTCAGCTAAATAGCAGAATACAAAGTCAATATTCAGAAATTGATATCATTTTTATACTTCAATGATAAACTATCAAAGATAGAAACTAATAAAACAATCCCATTTACCATTGCAACAACAGAAAAGGTACCTAGGAATAAGTTTAACCAAGGAGGTAAAAGCCTTAGGCTTAGAAAGCTATAGGACACTGAAGAAAGAAATTGAAGAAGATATAAATAAGTGGAAGCACATATTATGTTCATGTATTGGAAAAATTAACATCATTAAAATGTCCACACTACCCAAAGCAATCTATAAAGTCAATGCAATTCTTATTAAAATACCAATGGCACATTTCACAGATCTAGAACAAATATTCCAAAAACTTATATGGAACAAAAAAAGACCCTGAGTAGCCTTTGCAATCCTGAGAAAGAAGAACAAAATTTGTGGGATCACAATACCTGATATCAAACAGTACTACAAGGCCACTCACTGTAATTAAAAGAATCTGGCACTGGCTTAAGACCAGATAGATAGATCAAAGGAACAGAATAGAGCCCAGAAATAAACCTCATCTTTATGTTCAATTAACTATAGGCAAATAAAGCAAGAGCATACAATTGAATAAAGACTGCCTCTTCAGTAAATGGTGTTGGGAGAACTGGACTGGTACATGCCAAAGAGAGAGGGAAGGAGGGAGCGGGGAGGGGGGAAGAGAGAGAGAGAGAGAGAGAGAGAGAGAGAGAGAGAGAGAGAGAGAGAGAGAGAGAGAGAGGGAGAGAGGGAGAGAATAAAAGAAGAAGAAGAAAGAAGAAAGAAAAAAGAAGGCAGGAAGGAAGGAGGGAAGGAAAGAGAAAGAAAGAAAGAAAGAAAGAAAGAAAGAAAGAAAGAAAGAAAGAAAGAAAGAAAGAAAGAAAGAAAGAAAGAAAGAAAACCAGTACAGCATTGTACACCATACACCAGAGTAAACTTAAAATGGATAAAAGATTAAATGTAAATTGCAATGCCATAAAATTCATAGAGGAAAAGGTAGGCAGTAAAATTGTAGATATCTTTCATAGCAATATTTTTAGTTATTTATCTCCTAGGGTATGGAAAACAAAATAAAAAAAAATAAACAAATGGATTATGTCAAATTAAAAAGCTTCTGCACAGCTAAGAAAACTATCATTAAAATTAAAGGGAACCCAAATATGTATGGTAGAACATATATCCCAACAATACATGGCACAAGAGTTTAATCTCCAAAATATATAACTAACTTATGAGGCTCAACACCAGGAAGACAAACAATACAATTAAAAAATGGGCAAAGGACTTGATTAGACACTTCTTTAAGGAGGACATAGAGGTGGCCCATAGTGGACTGGTACATGCAAAAAAATAAAACTAGGCCACTAACTTACACCATATGCCAGAATAAACTCAAAATGGATAAAAATAAATATAAGTCGTGACACTATAAAATTTCTAGAGGAAAACATAGGCAGGAAAATTTCAGGTATCCATTGTAGCGACTTTTTTTGCTGATATATCTCCCAGGGCAAGTGAAATAGAGAAAAAAAAATAAACAAATGGGATTATATCAAACTAAAACTTCTGTATGGATAAAGAAACCATCATAAAAATGAAAAGGGAGCTGACTGGGAGAACATATTTGTCAATGATATATCAGGTAAGGGTTTGATCACCAAAATATATGCAGAACTCATATAACTCAACCCAAGGAACACAAACAATCCAATTTAAAAAATCCAAGTATCTCCTCAGACAAGGGTCTGATCTCCAAAATATATAAAGAACTAATGCGACTCAACACCAGGGAGATAGACAGCCCAATTAAAAAATGGGCAAAGGACCTGAACAGACAATTCACTGAGGAAGATATACAAAGGGCCCAGAGGCATATGAAAGAATGCTCAACATCACTAGTCATCAGAGAGATGCAAATTAAAACCACAATAAGATACCACCTCACACCTGTCAGAATGGCAATCATCAGCAAATCAACAAACAACAAGTGTTGGCGAGGATGCGGGGCAAAGGGAACCCTCCTACACTGTTGGTGGGAATGTAGGCTGGTGCAGCCACTGTGGAAAACAGTATGGGGTTTCCTTAAAAAACTAAAAATGGAACTGCCTTTTGGTCCAGCAATTCCACTACTTGGACTATACCCAAAGAATCCTGAAACACCAATTCATAAGAACCTATGTACACCTATGTTCATAGCGGCACTATTTACGATAGCCAAGAGCTGGAAACAGCCTAAGCCTAAGTGCCCATCAGTGGATGATTGGATCAAAAAACTTTGGTACATTTACACAATGGAATTCTATATAGCAGAAAGAAAAAAAGAACTTGTACCCTTTGCAACAACATGGATGGAACTGGAGAGTATTATGCTTAGTGAAATAAGCCAGTCAGTGAAGGACAGATATCATATGGTCTCACCCATTACGGGACAATAATGAGCAAAACTAACAACAAGCAAAGCAGAACCCAGTATATGAATGCAAGAAATAGGCCTTCAATGGTCAGGGGGAAAGGGATTGGGGGGAGGGGAGAGGCAGAGGCAGGGAAGGGGAGCAGCTTAGACAAGAACCTAGTATGAAGGAACCATGGATATGGACAACAGGTGGGATTGACTTTGGGGGAAATGGGTGGGTGGGGAGGGGGACAGAGGGGAGCAAAAAGGGGATGGATGTAATACAACAACGATAAAATTTTTTAAAAAATCCAAGTATCTGAATAGACACTTGTCCGAGGAGGACATACAGATGGCACATATACATATAAAAAGATGTTCAACATCACTAGCCATCAGAGATGCAAACTAAAACCTCAATGAGATATCATCTCCTACCTGCCAGCATGGTCATCATTAATAAATCAACAAATGACAACTGCTGGTGAGGATGTGGAGAAAAGGAAACACTAGTGCACTGTTGATGGGAATGCAGACCAGTGCAGCTACTGAGGAAAACAGTATGGAATTTACTCAAAAACTATAAATGGAACTGCCTTTTGACCTTATGATTCTACTGCTGGAAGTTTATCCTCAGAATCCCCAAAGGTGAATTCAAAAGAACTTCTGTACTCCTGTGTTCATAGCAGTGCTATTTACAATAGCCAAATGCTTGAAACAGCCCAAGTGCCTATCAGTGGATGAGTGGATCAAAAAACTGGTACATTTACACAATGGAATACTATGCAGCTGGAAAAAAGAAGGAACACCCACCTTTTACAACAGCATGGATGGAAATAAGAGAATATTATGCTTAATGAAATAAACCAGTTGGTAATAGGCAAATACCATATGATGTCACCTATAAGAGGAATCTAATAAACAAAACAAACTAATTAACAAGATAGAACCATAGGCATGGAAACATGAAACAGACTGAAAGTGACCAGAGTGGATTGGGGAGGGGGATAATGGTGGAAAGAAGGGGAAGGAAGTAGACAAAGAACATGCATGAATGACCCATGGCCATGGACAACGGTGTGGGAATTAACTAGGAGCTGGGTGTGGGATGGGCAGGGAAGGGCAAAGGGGGGAAATTGGGACAACTATAATAGAATAATAATAAAAATGATTTTAAAACTGAGACCCATGCACACAATGGAATACTACGTGAGCAATAAAAAAGGAATTCTTACCTTTTGCAACAGCATAGATGGAACTGGGAAGTATTATGCTAAGTGAAATAAGCCAGTTGTTGAAAGAGAAATACCATGTAAACCCACCTATATTTTGTTCATGTTATTAATATGAACAAAATAAACTAAAAGCCAAATATAACCAGAGGTATGGAAGTATGGAACAGACTGATTTGTGTAAGAGGAGGGAGGGGAGATGGGGATTGGTTGAAAGAAGGTAAAGAGAATAGTCAAACAACATATAGGAATGATCCAGGACATGGACGATGGTGTGGGGATTGACTGTGGGTGTGGAGAGCAAGCTGGGTGGAGAGGGGCAAAGGGGAAAATTAGAACAGCTGTAATAGTGTAAACAATAAAATATTTAAGTTAAAAAGCTATACAATTTATTTTTTGTTTTGATCTTGAATATGCAGCCTTTCTGAACTCACTAGGATTATTTTTAAAATAGATTAATTGGAGCTTTCTATCTAGACAATTAGATAATCTACAAATAAGGATGATTGTATTTCTTTTCTTCTGATCTCTATACCTTTTATTTCCTTCTCTTGCCTTGTTGCATGTCTAGACCTTCTAGCACTTTGTTGAATAAGAGCTATAAGAGTTGATATGTTTACTTTGTTCCTAGTATTAGGAGCAAAATATTTAGTTATTTACCATTAAGTATAATAGTAGCTATGGGTTTTTGAAAATCAAGTTAAGAAAAGTCCCCCTCTATTACTATTTTGTTGAAATATTTTAAAATCATAAATGTACAGTGAATTTTGTCAACACTTGTTCCACAGTTCTCTAGCTGTTTGAAACTGGCTGATTTCAAACATTGAACCAGCTCTGCATCACTGGTTGCATCCATGATTTCTAATGAGAAATCTCCAGTTATTTGAATTTTTTATTCCTTATAGATAAAGCATCTTTGTTATCTTTGAATTTCATATGTTTTCTTAGGTTTTATTAATATTTATTTATTGATTTTAGGTAGAGAAATGGAGGGAAGGGATAGAGAGAAGGTGGGGAGGAAGGGGAAGAGGAAGATAAAGATTTGTTTTTCCACATTTTTATGCATTCATTGGTTGATTCTTCTATGTGCCCTGACTGGGGGTAGAACCCACAATTTTGGTGTATTGGAAAGATGCTCTAACCACCTGAGCTACACAGCAAGGGCAATGCTGTGTAAATAAAAACTAAGAAGTTTTTATTTGTTTGTGGGTTTTTTTTTTTTTTTTTTGAGCAGTTTAACCTGTAGGATTATGTCTCTTACTAAACTTAGAAAGTTTCCAGCTGGTATTTCTTTCTTTCTTTTTCTTTTTTTTTTTTTAATATTTTATTATTTTTAGAGAGTGGGGAAGGGAGAGAGGCAGAGAGAAAGAGAGAGGCAGAAATCGATGTATGGTTCCCTATTTCACCTGCCTCCAGCTATGGATGGACCTGGCTGGAGACCTGGCTTGCAACCTCATTATGTGCCTTGGCTGGGGAATTGAATCTGTGACTTTTGGGTTTGCAGGCCAGCACCTTATCCACTGAGCCACCAGCCAGGGCCTGCCAGTATTTCTTTGAGTACATTTGGGCGGCGGGGGGGGGGCTCATTTTCTTTCTCTTCTCCTTTGAAGACTTTGATAGCAGGAATGCTAGGTCTTTTAAAAAATAATTTCAATAATTTCACATGCCTCTGTGGCTCTGTTTAGTTTTTTCAGTCTACTTTATCTCTGTTGTTCATATTGGGTGCTTTCTTTATTGAGCCCATCTTACTGAGCTTTTCCTTTCAGTTTTTGTATTTTTCAGTTCTAAACTATTCATTAGGTTCTTCCTTACATTTTGTGATTTTTACTGATACTTTCTATTTTATTTACTGGGACTCACTTTTCATCTGTTTCAACCATATTCATAATATTTCAGGAAAGCATTTTTATTAGGGTTGCTTCAAAATCTTTGTCAGATAATTTAACATTTCTGTCATCCCAATATTGACATCTTTAAATTATCTTTTTCTTTTGACCTCAGTATTCCTGGTTGTTGTTATGGGTGATTTGTTATTGAAATCCATATACTTTGGATTTGAGAGTCCAAGATTATTTATATTTTCTGTAGTTGCTCTAGTTGGAATTTTCTGACACTGCTCTGTAAAGGAAAAGATGAGTGCCACATTACTATTGTCAGACTAAGGCAGAAGTTTTGATTCCTCGCTTGGTTTTTGACACTCAATGAGGGTGTCTTCCTTGGTTTCCACTGACACAATGGAGTGGGCTTATTACCACTGCTGAAGATAAAAGTTTAGGCTCCCTACTTGGCCTTCTCTTATACTACCCCATTACAGGTATTGGGGTACTTTGTTACATATTTGCCAGGGTGGAAAATATAGTCTTCCCACTAAAATGTTGATGTCAGTAGACATGGGGACAGTTTTCTCTGCAGTATTTGCCTGGAGCAGAGTGGTTATTGCTTAATAATTTTCCATCTAAGTTGGTCTTTTGGCTAGAGAAAGGAACCTTTTGGGGGAGGGGGGTTCTTTTTGTATTTGTGCCTGTTGGTTTTAAAATATTGCTGTCTTCTTTAGCTCCAATCAGGATATATGAAGCAAAATATCCAGGGATCTCACAATTATCTTATTCCTTGTACCTGAGATAATATCTAGCCTGTTCGCTTCTCTCTTCCTTTTATGGATTTCTTATGCTTGCCTTATTTATAATAATGTCTAAGGTTTTTAGTTGTACTTAGTGGAAAAAGTAGGGGAAAGTATATTTGCTCCATATTTCTGGACATGTAATTGACCTAGAAATTTCACTTTAGGTATTTGCTTAAGATAAATGAAAAGCCAACACAAAGACTTAAGCATGAATCTTCATAGCAGCTTTACTCATTAGAGGCAAAAAATAACCCTGGAACCTACCAAATGCCCATCAACATGAAAAAAATTGTGATACATTTATCATATTGAATATTATTTAAAAATTAAAAGACAGTAATATCAAATGGAAAAAGTGTAGGGAAAGTAGAAAATTTAGATATGCTGGTGGAAATATAAATTGCTATAATTGCTTGGGAAATAAATGGAATAAAGTTAAATTTGAGTTAAACTGAAAACATGCATTTTTGCTTCTAGATACTCTAAAGGGCTCATGTGAATATATGTAAGGAGATGTGTACAAGGATCCTTAATGTAGCACTGTAATAGCCAGAAATTTGAAAAAGTCTAAAATGTCCATCAATAAGGGATTTGATAAATCATAGTATATTGGTGATTATATTTAATTTTCTTATGAATGAGGTAAAAACTTATTGTTGAGTTAAAAATTTTGTACTTAACTATGCAAATTATACTAACTATACATTTTAAATTACACAAAATCATATATAACCTTTTATAGACATAGATGTATGTGATACATGTAATAAAGTCTTGGATGAAAAAAATATACCTGAATTTACATAAATACTGCTTCTAGATTGAGGGAACATTATATAAAGGAACTTAAACCCAAAGGATCTCTTCATTCTAAAAACATTCTATGTATTAGGTTTATAGAAATTTTCCATATTAGGCTGTATAATCTGTTTATACTTTTCAGAGTTAAAAAGACAAGGAGTTAGGACATTACAGCTAGACATGGCTTTCCAAAAAGAGGAAAACAAATATGCAAAAGTAATGAGGCATATTTGGAAAACAGATAAAGGGCAGATCATGAAGGGCCTTGTACATCATAGAGCTATGTAGATTTTTCTTGGGTCACCAATTTTTCAATGGGTCACCAATGAAGGCTTTGAAGAATGAGAGTTACATGTACAATATGTGCATATTTAAGTACTGTTGTGTTAGGGGTGTGAAAAATGTAAGGGACTCAAAGAGAAGAGGTATCATAAACAATCTATTTTAAAAAATGACAGTGAATGCTAAAAATAAATTCTTATTGGCATTCAAGCTCAATGCAGGCAAAAAATTTGTCATTTCCTTCTTAGTATGTGCCCCAGAACAGAGCAATATGGATGAAGGGATATTTAGTGGTTATAGTGGCTGGCTGTTGGTGATAAATTTAGAGCCATGTAGTACAAGCTATATATGTCTGGATTTTTAGTTGGTGTGTGACAGCCTCAATGTCCACCTGCTTGACTGAATTTATTCTGATCAATTCAATTAAAAATAATTTCTTACATTATAATAGGCAGATTATTTATTGGGTTAAATTAATTTATATTTTTGGCAAATATTTGAGTTGAACTGACAATCACAATAATCTATCTTGGTTGCATAAACTAAAACAGACTCACTGGATAAGTACAGAACTGAAACAACCAAATATATGATTTCTCTGTGCAGAGGGATTTTTCAAATACAGATTGAAAATTTAAGTCACAATCTTCCCATTCAGTACAGTTGTTTTAATGATTTAGTGTGTCTTTTCTTTTTCAAATTAAAAAGAACACATGTCTATCTTTGTATGTACATGTGGGATAGATCATATTGTGCATAATATTTTATTGTCTGCTTTGTTTTAGTTAATTATATATTGTTTATACCTTTTTCATATCATTAACTATTCTTTCTCAATGGATAAATCATCTCCAGTTCTCCATAGACCTTGTGTATAATGTCTTGTTTTTCATTGCTTGACAGTAGGAATACAATTTTCTCACTTTTTAATATTCCTTTTATGTAACTACCATCCATTTGGCTTTGGATTTACTAAATGAACTTTCCCAAAAAGGGGAAAATTCTATTGCAACTATATCCTTTTATAATACTGAATCTCAATATTGGAGACATTTTACATGAACATATTTTATTTAATTTTTGGAGTAACTCTGGCCACATTTAGAAAGTTAGTATTTAATACTAATAATATAGAGTATTTAATAGTAATAAATTCTAAGTACTGTTGAGTACCTACTATATGTCAGGTACTGCTCTAATTATTTTACATAGATTTAATCCTTGCAACCTTACTCCATGTACTATTTGGATGCCTATTTTAAAGATGAGGAAACTGAGATCATGAAATTAAATAACTTACCTAAGGTCACATAGCTAGTAAGCAATGTGTGAGGATTCCAATGTTGGCAACCTGTAGTCATAACTACTACATTATATCAGATGCTGCCTAACTTATTGAAGAGAAAGTCAGAACAGAGGCATGCAATTGAGAGCTAACAGATACCACCATTCTTCTATTTTCCCTTTCTTTCAAAGCCATACAAATTATACCTTTTAGTACCTGCCATACTGTAATCATCTTCTCAAATGGTAGTAAAGCCTAAGTGACTGCTTAATTCTACAGTGGTATGTACACGTTTGTGTTGTGTCTGCATGTGGCTGCTCTCAGCTCTGACATTCTTTGATTGTAAGAGGGCATCTAGAGTCTAGATTCTTTAGATCAATGTTCTCATTTTACATATAAAGCAACTCCTAAGAAGGTGTCTACAAATGGAGGGTTTGTAAATTATTCTCTATGCCTCCACAGACTCAAAATTTCAGGATTGCTTATTTTTTACTAACAATTGGTTTGTCATGACACAGTTCTTAAAGCTGCAACTTAAGTAAGTTTGCTTTTCTCTCTCACCTGGCTGTCCTTTCCCGCAAGTCCTCTCTTTCAGTAGATGATTTGTGAATAAACACTCTAATTCACTGGGGAAGGTCACTGGTTAGTTGTACTATGGTTAAACTTATTGTCAAGACAAAATCCAGTAAAGAGAAGAACCACTTACAAGTTAATATTTTTGAAATTTGGAATTTTTGTATGTTATTGTTTAAAAGGCTCATCTATCAACCATAGCAAAGACAAAGGCAAATTTGAAATAGAAGTGAATGTGTTTGGGTGTGAATGTTTCCACCAGGGAATAAGCAGCTTTTATTGGCACTCCTTATAGCCACATCATTGAAGAAAAAGCATGTTTATTAATGTTCTTCTGGCACTTGATAAGGATAGAATTGTGTTGACTACTAAACTGAGTATGAAATAAGCTCTGTCATAGTAGGGCAATGTTTTATTTTATTTGAGTATAAAACAAATAATATCTTCTGCTTTCCAGATATATAAGAAAAGAAAGCATGAATTTTCTACATGTATCATGATAGAGATGAAACAATATATCTTAGCACCTATTCTCTTCAGGTCATTGTATTTGACCAAATTTTACATTAGCTAGCTGAAGTAGATCTCATTATAATCAGGGAAGTTAGATAAATTGTGCAAGGCCACAGAACTGGCATATGGCATAACTAGAATTCCACATAAAAAAAGAATCATACAATACAAAGTAACAATAGTACTAGCAAACAATTATTGAGAGCTAAGCATGCACAAGATACTGTGGTCACATGTGGAAAAAACAAAACCCAGGAGATGAAAACTAAGCTCAATCAATGGAATATATGCAATGACTGAGAATCCCTTTACTACAATAATGAGTTAAAATCAATTTATCATTTACTGAATACTAGGCTCAGAATAAAGTATTTTATATTCATTATTTCATTCTATTGTCACAGCAATATTTTGAAGGCGCTTACAGTCTAGTGGGAGAAGCAGATAACAATCAAATAATCTCATGAATAAATTAAAATTACAACTGTGACAAGTCTTAAAAATGGCTACAAGAATGTATAATTAGAGTGATTGCTTTCATGATAAAGATCAAGGAAGACTTCCCTGAGGGAGGGAGTGAAAGTGGGGAAATAGCAGAGTGCAAAAGCTTGTAGGGGAGGGAGCATGAGGGTTTTGGAAAACTGAAAGTAGGCCAGTATGCCAGGAGCAGAAAGAATAAGATGCACATGGTATACAAGGAGGCTAGAAAGTTAGGGAGGCCCTGGCTGGTAGCACAGTGGATAAGATGCCGGCCTGCGAACCCAAAGGTTGCAGGTTCGATTCCCCAGCCAGGGCACATAACCAGGTTGCAAACCAGGTCTCCAGTCAGTCTGTGGCTGGAGACAGGTGAAAAGCAACCATACATTGATGTCTCTATCCCTCTCTGCCTCTCTCCCTTCCCCTCTTTCTAAAAATAATGAAATAAAATCTTAAAAAAAAAAAAACTAGTTTATTAAAAAAAAAAAGAAAGAAAGAAAGAAAGAAAGAAAGTTAGGGAAGGGTCAGATCATGTAAGTATGTTAAGAATTTTGGGCCATCAGAGCTCCATGAAATATTTTAAGGAGGAGAATGACATGTTCAAATGTCATTCAGCAATCACTCTGGCTGATTGTGGAATATATTAGAGGAAGAAGAGAATGGATGTAGGGGATGTTAGTAAATTATTATTATTTTTATTCAGGCAAAAGGTAATCATGACAGCTTGAACCAACTGATTGTGGTTGATGTAGAGTAAATTTGGTTGATTTAAGAATCATAGGAATAGATGAAGACATTGAGACACAGAATTGAAAATAACTTATTCAGGACCCCTCCTTCTCCTTCTTCTCCACGTCCTCCTCCTTTTGCTCCTTTTCTATCTCCTTCTCCTTCTTCTTCCTCTGTCTCAGGTGAAATATAGCCCATGCAGCATCCAGTGGCTATTTCATGCTCTTGTGTTGAAGGAGGAATAAGGGAGGAAATAACTAATAAGAAATAGAGACTAAAAGGCCTGGGTTACTATATAAAATAACTAAGCACATTCATAGACAATATTTGAAAGAAAAATTTTGATATTTGATCTGTTTTAAAAGTGTTGAACTAATCATAATGATAAAATAAGAAGTTTATTCACCTTACTTATGCTTATTCAGTGATTTTGTATTATTTTTATATTGAATTGCATGGAGGGGAAAGGATTTAGGGCTTCAGAAAAGACTTCCTTTAGCTCTGAAATATTCATGAGGAGGAGAGAAAGCACTGTAGAGTAACTTTAGAGAATGAGTTTGGTTTTTCATGCAGATCCTGTTTCTAGGTAGAAGAGCTCACCACCTCTCACTTTCCTTTTTATCTAGCGCCCACTGACATCACCATCCAAGTATTCATGGCTAATTTTTCAACATTTCTTTCTTTGTGGTTTCACTGAGGAAGAGTTTTTTCCGGCTGGTCTGGTTCCTTCAGACCCTTGGGTACCCCTGTCTTTAAAGAGCTTTGTTCTTGCTTTGTATGGAGGTGGTTTTTGGTTTCTTATTCACAATTCTCAATCTTTTATTTTTCAATCTTTGCTATTTTGTCTACTAGGTTTGCCCCTCAGTTTTGAATACTTGTTGACTTGTTTCTAGCTGTCATCTCCCTAGCCTTTCCAGTTGCGGTTGGACATTGACTTGAGTCAGTTTTATATTAGGCCACCATCAATCATTTGCTTCTTTGTACACAGATTTTTTTTTAGAAAAAAATAGAATACAAAATAAATATTTATTGAATGGAAGGAGTGCAGCCTAAAAGTAATTTATTTTTTTTTATTTTTTTTAATATTTTTTTATTTTTATTATTGTTGTATTACATCCATCCCCTTTTTGCTCCCCTTTGTCCCCCTCCCCACCCACCCATTCCCCCCAAAGTCAATCCCACCTGTTGTCCATGTCCATGGTTCCTTTATACTAGGTTCTTTTCTAAGCTGCTCCCCTTCTTTGCCTCTGCCTCCCCCCTCCCCCCAACCCCTTTCCCCCTGACCACTGCAGGCCTATTCCTTGTATTCATATACTTGGTTCTGTTTTGCTTGTTGTTAGTTTTGCTCATTATTGTCCTGTAATGGGTGAGATCATATGATACCTGTCCTTCACTAACTGGCTTATTTCACTAAGCATAATACTCTCCAGTTCCATCCATGTTGTTGCAAAGGGTACAAGTTCTTTTTTTCTTTCTGCTATATAGAATTCCATTGTGTAAATGTACCAAAGTTTTTTGATCCAATCATCCACTGATGGGCACTTAGGCTGTTTCCAGCACCTGGCTATTGTAAATAGTGCCGCTATGAAGATAGGTGTGCATAGGTTCTTATGAATTGGTGCCTCAGGATTCTTTGGGTATAGTCGAAGTAGTGGAATTGCTGGATCAAAAGGCAGTTCATTTTTAGTTTTTTAAGGAAACCCCATACTGTTTTCCACAGTGGCTGCACCAGCCTGCATTCCCACCAACAGTGTATGAGGGTTCTCTTTGCCCCGCATCCTCGTCAACAATTATTGTTTGTTAATTTGCTGATGATTGCCATTCCGACAGGTGTGAGGTGGTATTTTAATGCAGTTTTAATTTGCATCTCTCTGATGACTAGTGATGTTGAGCATTTTTTCATATGCCTCTGGGCCCTTTGTATATCCTACTCAGTGAGTTGTCTGTTCAGGTCCTTTGCCCAATTTTAAATTGGGCTGTCTATCTCCCTGGTGTTGAGTCGCATTAGTTCTTTATACATTTTGGAGATCAGACCCTTGTCTGAGGTATCATTGGCAATTATGTTTTGCCATACAGTTGGTTCCCTTTGAATTTTGCTGATATTTTCTTTAGCTGAACAGAAACTTTTCAATTTGATATAGTCCCATTTGTTGATTTGTTCTTTTATTTCCTTTGCCCTTGGTGAAGTATCAGTAAACATATTTTTGTGTAGGATATCCAAAAGTTTACAGCCTATATTTTTCTCCGGGACCTTTATGGGGGCACTGTTTATGTTTAAATCCTTTATCCATCTTAAGTTTATTTTGGTGTATGGTGTAAGTTGGTGGTCTAGTTTTACCTTTTTGCATGTTGCTGTCAAGTTTTCCCAACACCATTTGTTGAAGAGACTGTTTTTACTCCATTGGATGTTTCTTCCCCCTTTGTCAAATATTAGTTGACCATAGTGTCCTGGGTTAATTTCTGGGCTCTCTATTCTGTTCCATTGATCTATATGTCTATTCTTATGCCAGTACCATGCTGTTTTGATGACAGTAGCCTTGTAGTATTGTTTGAAGTCTGGTATTGTGATTCCTCCTACCTTGTTCTTCTTTCTCAAGATTGCTGTGGCTATTCGTGGGTATTTTTGGCTCCATATAAATTTTTGAAG
>PVIW01013814.1:0-25816 GCA_004026585.1 Noctilio leporinus | reverse complement strand
TTGATGTGGCTGAGCTCACTGAGCTTCTCTATCATCATTCTTTTGAATTCCTGATCTGATATTCCAGGTGCCTCTGTTTCATTTTGTGTTCTTTCTGGGGATTCTTCCTTTCCCTTTGGTGATGGACTGATTCTTTTTTTCCCCATTTTGGGTGTCTGTTCTTGCTTGCTCTTTATTTTTTTATTTATTTTTGTTCTTTCCTTGGGTTAACCTGCTTTGCTTCCTTGCCTTAGTTGAGCACCCTTCTGTGATAAGAGATTTGTGGAGTTCAATGTTGCCGTCTCCCAGCTTTTTTCTACTTGCTGTTCTTGGTGTGTCCTTTATTTGGGCTGTCTGGTTGTATTCTGGGCCTGCGGGCTTTTAGCAGAAACAAAAACAAAAAGAAAAAACAAAAAACAAAAACAAAAACAAACGTACAACAACAACAAAAAATACCAAAAACAAAATACCAAACCAAACCCCCCCCCAAAAAAAAAATTGCAAACGGAAAAAAGAAATAAAAATGATAATAATAATAATAAGAAAGGTTTTAGATGCCTGTTCACCCTTAATAATCCCTGACTGGTCCAGATGGAGCCTGGAGCTGAGGGCTTTTAGCAGAGGAAAAAAAAAAAAAAAAGGAGAATGTCACAAGAGAAAGAGAAATCAATATTAATAAAGAAAAGGTTAGGTTTCTGTTCACCCTTTATGGTGTCTGTGTGGTCCAGGTGGAGCTAGGACCAGTGGGTTTTATCAGGGAGAAAAGAAAGGAGAAAGAAAGAAAAGAAAAGAAAAGAAAAAAAAGGATGGGGGGAGAAGGTCACAAGACAGAGAAATCAATATTAATAAAGAAAGTTTTTAGCTGTGTGTTCCCCCTTTATGATTTCTGATTGGTCCAGGTGGAGCCAGAACCTGTGGGCTTTACCAGGAAGAAAAGAAAAAGAAAAATTAAAAAAAAAAAAAAAAAAGAGGAAGGAAGAAAAGAATAAAGAAAGGGTTTAGAAAGGCTGGGGAAGGGAGGAATACTTAGATTGAGGACTGGGAATGCATTATAGCCACAGAGTGAATAGACTTTAATTCCAGAGTAGGGGAGGGTCTTGGATATTTAGGTGGATTGAGGTATGGGGGGGATTAAGAATATGTGAGGAGTAACTTTTGCAAAGGATATGTTGGGGCTTAATAGTTCATATTGCTCTCGGTATAATTCAGGTGCTTGAGATTGGCAGCAATCCCTTTCCTGATGCTGCCTCTTTTTCTTGGTCAGGACTTTACAGTCTATAATCTATATCCTAGCCGGTCTTGGCGCGTGGGAGGGCCTCTGATTGTCACAGTAGGGCTGATTCTGAGTGTCCGCCCCCAGGTAGGCTGGGCCTTCTGCAGCCTGGCTGGGTTTTAGGGCTGACGGTGTTCTGGAGTCTGCAGGCAGCCTCCTCCCAGTCCTGGCGTAGATTCCTGCCCAGGACATGCCCCCAGTACTTCTGCAGGGCAGCCCGCAACTTCACTGGTCCCTGTGAGGACTGACCCCACCCCCGCAGTTCTGGGAGGAGGCCATGCCTGTCAGTCAACACTGTCCGGGTCCGACTACACTGTCCTGCCCTTCCGGGGCGGGCACCACGCCTCCAAGCCAATCAGCTCTCCGCGGAGTCTTTTACGTGGCCTCTGTGATGAGCCCCTCCCAGGCGTGGGCAGTGTGGCCTTTGTCTCCGGCAATGGCTGGTCGCCCGCCACTAGTTCCCGGCTTGCCGGCTCTCCAGCTAGCTGCCGTTTGGAGTTTCCCGCGTAGCCAGGGGGCCTATGTGGTTGCGCAGGGCTGGGCCTCCGCCCTCACAGGGGCTTCTAGCTGCTGTTTCCCCGGTGGCCCAGCAGCTCTGTCTTCGGCCCTCTCGCCGCCTGGCCAGTGCACTTCCAGCTTCCCCGCTCCGGCTTCCTGCAGGACTCTTCTCCTCCGCCTCTAGCCCCGCGCACGGAGCCTCCTCTCCCTGTTGCCGGGGTGAGTCTTTCACACAGTCCCTCCCCTATAAGAGTTCAATCCCGCGTTCCCTACGGCATTTGCCCTCGGTGCCCGCACTTCACTGCCGAGAGTTCCAGTCGCCAGGGAGCCCGAAACTGGCCCCAGTCAAATGCGCCCCTCTGGGCAGAGCCACTCCTGCCCAGAGCCGACCTCGACCCACCGGCCGGTCGGTCGGGAACGCCTCACCTACTGTCCTGCTGGCCTCCTCTGTCTCTGGGCTGTGCTCCCCTGTGTCCAGATGCTGCCCGCTCCAATCCCCAGGGTCCTGAAGACGTCTCACGCTCCCTCTCCTGTCCTCTAGCTGCTTTGGTACTCGAGAACACCATCAGCATTGCTCTCTACTCTGTCTCCATCTTCCCTCAGTTTCCATGTCTTTTTTGATGCTGTTGTAACTCTCAGTAAGTTCCTTGTAACTCCTCTGGAATTGTTTATAGTTTTCTTTGAGCTGGCTAAGCTCATTGAGCTTCTCTGTCATCATTCTTTCGAATTCCTTATCTGATATATCATGTGATTCTGTTTCATTTGGTGGTCTTTCTGGGAATTCATCCTTTCCTTTTGGTGATGGACTGATTCTTTTTTTTCCCCATTTTGGGTGTTTGTTGTTGCTTGCTTTTTGTTTTTTCCTTGGATTAATCTACTTTGCTTCCTTGCCTTAGTTGAGCATCCTTCTGTGTTAGGAGATTTGTGGAGTTCAGTGTTGCTGTCTCCCAGATTTTCTCCACTTGTTGCTCTTGGTGTGGCCTTTATTTGTGCTGTCTGGTTGTATTCTGGAATGGTTGTGTATGTTGCTCCTTTCCTTCCAGTCAAGACACTCCTTCTATCCTTTCTCATAGAAATGAGGAGAGGGAGAATCAGAAAGCCTAGAGTATGGGTGAACAGTGTAATCCTATCTATATAGTTGCCGCATCTGCCTCCCTGTTCACCCTTAGTGCTCCCTGATTCGTCCAGGTGGAGCCAGGACCTGTGGGTTTTTAGCAGGAAAAAAAAGAGGGAAAAAAAGAAAAAAGAAAAAAGAAAAACAACCAGACAATAATAACAAGAAGAAAGGGTTTAGATGGCTGTTCACCCTTAATGATCCCTGATTGGTCTAGGTGGAGTCAGGACCTGTTGGCTTATAGGAAAAAAAAAAAAATCTTTTAAATTAAAAAAGGTAAAAATAACAAGAAAAAGAAAAAAATTATAATAATAAAGAAAGGGTTTAGGTGGCTGTTCAACCTTAATGATCCCTGATTAGTCCAGGTGGAGCCAGGACCTATAGGCTTTTAGCAGGAAGAAAAGAAAAAAAAAAAAAAAAAGGAAGAAAGAAAAGAATAAAGAAAGGGTTTGGGTTCCTGGGGAGGGGAGGAATACTTAGATTGAGGACTGGGAATGTGTTGTAGCCAGAGAATGAGTAGACTTTAAATCAAGAGTAGGGGAAGGGTCTTGGGTATTTAGGTGGATTGAGATAGGGGAGGATTAAAAATATGTGAGAAGTAACTTTTGAAAAGGATATTTTAGGGATTAATAGTTCATGTAGCTCTCGGTGTAACTTAGGTGCTTGAGATTAGCAGTGATCCATTTCCTGAGTCAGCCTCTTTTTCTTGGTCAGGTCTTTGCAGTCTACAGCCTAGCTGGTCTTAGAGTAGCAGGGCCTATGATTATCACAGCCAGGGCTGATTCTGAGTGTCAGTCCCCAGGTAGGCTGGGCCTCCAGTAGCTTAGCTAGGTTTTAGGGCCGCCGGTGTTCTGGCGCCCTCCCTATTCTTCCGTTTGAAGTCCAGCAGGTGCCCCCTCTAACTCCTGGTGGAGGTTCCTGCCTGTGATGGGCACCTGGCACCCCCGCAGGGCGGCCTACAACCTGGCTGGTTCCTGTCATGACTGGCCCTGCCCCCGCAGCTCCTGGAGGAGGCAGTCCCCATCTGCCAGCACTGCCCAGCTCCCCCAGGTGAGGGCCAATCCTCCAAACAGACCAGTTGTCCAAGGAGTCCTTCGTGCCGCCTCTGTGTTGCGCGCCCTCCCAGCGAGTCTGCAGTGTGGCCTTTTTTGCCTGCAATGGGCAGGTCAGTTGCCCCAGCTACAAGTTCCTGGCTTGTAGTTTGGAGTTTCCGTAGGAGCCTGGGGGCCTGTGTGGGTGTGCAGGGCTGAGCCTCCCCTCTCGCAGGGGCTTCAAGCTGCTGTTTCCCTGGTGGCCCAGCAGCATCGTTTTCGGCCCTCTCACCACCCGGGCTGGTGCACCTCCTTGCTCCCCAGCTCCTGCTCCCCCCACGACTCTACTCCTCTGTCTCTGGCCCAGTGAGGAGCTTCCTCTCTCTCAGTGTCTGGAGCAAGGCTCTTACACAGTCCCTCACCTGCAGAAGTTCAATTCCTTGTTCCCTCCAGTGTTTGTCTTTGCTGCCCACACTTTACAGTTCAGATTTCTAGTCACCAAGGAGCCTGGAGCTGGCTTCAGTTAAAGACGTTCCTCTGGGTAGAGCCGCCACTGCCCAGATCTGTCATTGGCCCGCCGGCTGGTTTGGAACTGTCTCACCTGATCTCCTGTAGGTCTCTGCTCCCCCTGGGCTGTGCTCTCCTGAGTCCAGATGCTTACTGCTCCAATTCTTAGGGACCTGAAGACATCTCACGCTCCCTATCCTATCCTCCAGCTGCTGTGGTACTCAAGAACACCATCAGCACTGCTCTCTAATCTGTAGCCATCTTTGACCTTGCAATAGTAGGGGATTTTAATACCCCACTATCAACAATGGACAGTTCTTCCAAACAAAAAGCCACCAAAGATGTTGTGGCATTGTACCACACACTAGAGAAAATGGACCTAACTAATGTACACAGAGTCTTTTACCCCAAAGAAGCAAAGTACACATTCTTTTCAAATGCACATGGAACATTTTCAAAGATAGAGTATATGGTAGGTCACAAGACAAGCCTCCACAAATACAGGAAAATTGGAATCATACCAAGCATTTTCTTAGATCACAATGGCTTGAAACTGGAAACTAATCTCAAAGGAAAAAACCAAAAACACTAACTCATGGAGACTGAATAACATGCTTTTAAGTAAGGAATGGATAAACAATGAGATCAAAGATGAAGTCAAAAGGTTTCTGGAAACAAATGACACTGAATATACAACAGCCCAAAAACTATGGGACACAGGAAAGGAAGTCCTCAGGAAGAAATTCATAGCAATAAAGGCCTACATAAAAAGGATAGAAGAAGGTTATACAAACAACCTAACCATAGAGCTACAAGAACTAGAGGAGCAACAACAAACAAAGCCCAGAGCAAGTAGAAGGAAGGAAATCATTAAGATCAGAGCGGAATTAACTACCTTAGGGACTAAAACTACAATTTGAAGAATCCATAAGTTTAGGAGGTGGTTCTTTGAAAACATAAACAAAATTGACAACCTTTTGCCAATTCTTTGAGGAAAAGAGGGAGGACCCAAAGAAATATAATCAGAAATGACAGAGGAGAAATGATACTTCAGAAATACAAAGGATTGTAAGAAATCACAACAAACAACTATATTACAAAAAATATGACAACCTGTATGAAATGGACAAATTTCTGGAAATGTATAATCTACCAAAACTTAATCCAGAATAAGCAGAAATCCTGAATAGACCAGTAACAACTAGTGAAATTGAAGAAGTAATCAAAAATTGCTTAAAGCAGAAGAGCCGTGGAGCAGACGGCTACATAGGTGAATTCTACAAAACATTTAGAGAAGAACTAACTCTGATCCTTCTCAAGCTATTCCAAAAAATTCCAACAACAGGGAAGACTTCCAAACTCTTTCTATGAGGCCAATATTATTCTCATCCCCAAACCAGGTCAAGACACAACTAAGAAAGAAAACTATAGGCCAATATCTCTGATGAAAAATAGATGCTAAGATTCTCAACAAAATATTGGCCAACCAGATCCAGCAATACATGAAAAAGACCATACACCATGATCCAGTGGGTTTTATCCCAGGGATGCAAGATGGTACAACATTTCCAAATCAATAAATGTAAGACACCGCATCAACAAAATGAAAGACAAAAACCATGTGATCATATCAATAGATGCTGAAAAATCATTTGATAAAGAACAGCAACCAGTTACAATAAAAACACTCAGGAAAATGGGAATAGAGGGAACATACCTCAACATCATAAAGGCCATATATGAGAAACCTGAAGCCAATGTCGTACTCAACGGGGAAAAACTAAAAGCTTTCCCCCTAAGATCATTAACAAGGCAAGGCTGTCCACTCTCTCCACTTCTGTTCAACATCATTTTGGAAGTTCTAGTCATAGCTATCAGAGAGGAAAAAGGAATCAAAGGTATCTAAATTGAAGGAAGTCAAACTGTCATTATTTGCAGATGACATGATAGGATACATACAAAACCTGATAAGACTCTAACAAAAACTTACTTGACCTAATGTGAAATTTAGCAAAATAGCTGGATATAAAGTCAATATCCAGAAATCATAAGCATTGTTGTATACCAATAATGAAACATCAGTGATAGAAGTTAGAAAATAAAAACCATTTACCATAGCACCAAGAAAAATAAAGTAGTTAGGAATAAACTTAAAAGTTTATTCCTGGAGTAAAAGACCTGGACTCAGAAAACTACAGAATATTGAAGAAAGAAATTAAGGAAGATACAAATAAATGGAAGCATATACCATGTTCATGGATGGGAAGAATTAATATCATTAAAATGTCCAGATTACCCAAAGCAATCTATAGATTCAATGCAATCCCAATTAAAATACCAATGACAGACAGAAACAGTACTTCAAAAATTTATATGGAGCCAAAAACGCCCACAGATAGCCTCAGCAATCTTGAGAAAGAAGAACAAGGGAGGAGGAATCACAACAAAGGATATCAAACTATAGTATAAGGCTGCTGTATTTAAAATAGTTTGGTACTGGCATAAGAATAGACATATAGATCAATGAAACAGAATGGAGAGCCCAGAAAGAAACCCAGGACACTATGGGCAGTTATGTTGGACAAAGTGGGAAGGAACATAAAATGGAGTAAGAACAGTCTCTTCAAAAATTCCTGTTGGGAGAACTGGATAGGGACATGGAAAAAAATAAAACTAGACCACCAACTTACACCATACACCAGAATAAACTCAAGATGGATAAAGGACTTAAACATAAGCAGTGTCACCATACAGGTCCTGGAGGAAAATATAGGCAGCAAAGTTTTAGATATCCTATGCAGAAATAAGTTTACTGATACTTCTCCAAGTGCAAAGGAAATAAAGGAAAGGAAAAAATAAACAAATGGGACTATACCAAATTGAAAGTTTCTGTTCAGCTAAAGAAAACATCAGCAAAATTCAAAGGAACCAACTGTATGGGAAAGGAAAACATATTTGCCAATGATACCTCAGACAAAGGTTTGATCTTATGAGACTCAACACCAGGGAGACAGACAACCCAATCAAAAAATGGGTAAAGGACCTGAACAGACAACTCTCTAATGAAGATATACAAAGGGCTCAAAGGCATATGAAAGAATGCTCAACATCACTAGCCATCAGAGAGATGCAAATTAAAACCACAATAAGATACCACCTCACACCTGTCAGAATGGCAATCATCAACAAATTAACACACAACAAGTGTTGGTGAGAATGTGGGGAAAAGGCAACCCTCGTGTGTATGATGCTGGTGCAACCACTATGGAAAAGAGTATGGAGTTTCCTTCAAAAACTAAAAATGGGACTGCCCTTTGATTCAGCAATTCCACTACTAGGACTATACCTGAAGAACCTGGAAACACCAATTCGTGAGAACCTATGTACCCCTTGTTCATAGCAGCACTATTTACACTAGGTAAGTGTTGGAAAAAACCTAGGTCCCCATCAGTGGATGATTGGATCAAATAACTTTGTTACATTTACACAATGGAATACTACACAGCAGAAAGAAAAAAAGGAACTCCTACCTTTGCAACAACATGGATGGAACTGGAAAATATTATGCTTAGTGAAATAAGCCAGTCAGTAAAAGACAAATACCATATGATCTCACCCATTACAGGACAATAATGAACAAAACAAATAAGCAAAACAGAACCAGATACATGAATACAATGAATAGACCTTCAGTAGGCAGAGGGCAGTAGTAGGGGACAGAGGAGGCAAAGAAGGGGAGCTGTTTAGTCAAGGAACTAGCATGGAAAACCATGGACATGGATAACAAGTGGGATTGACTTTGGGGCATTGTCGGTGGGTGGGGGAAGGGGACAGAAGTGAGGAAAAAGGGGATATTTGTAATACCACAACAATAAAATTTAAAAAAGAAAAAGATAAATTTTAAAGACAGGAGAATCCCTACGGTAGCAAGAGAGAAACAGCTAATAACATATAAGGGGGTTCTGATATTATCAAATGACTTCTCAACAGAAACACTACAAGGCAGAATGAAATGGCAAAAAAAAAAAAAAATACTCCAAATAATGAAAAACAAAGGCCTGCAACCAAGAATACTCTACCTAGCAAGGTTCTCATTCAAAATGGAAGCTGAAATAAGGAGTTTCACAGAGAAAAGAAGGCGAAAAGAATACATCTCCACCAAAGCAACATTTGAAGAGATAAAAAAGGGACTGCTTTATAAAGAAGAAACAGAGGGAGATAGAGAGGAACACAGGAACAAAGGGGAAAATAAAAAAAGAATGGGAAACAATATTTGAGATGATTAATGAGAATAAAAATGGTTTTGAGAGGCTGCAGTGGGGAGTAATATTAAGAGTGGGTAATGGAAACATGTTGTAGCAAGAGAAAATAAAATTTAACATGAAAATAAGAAGTGGAAAGGAGAAGGTAAAATGGAGGAAGAGAATGGTGGAACAAAATATGAGATTTAAAATAAACTATAATATAAGAACTAGTGACTTAACAGGCACAAACTTAAAGGATAAGAACTGAATGTTAAAAAGAGAAAATGCAAATAATGAAGACTGTTGGAATTTGTCTCAATAGCATAGAGTGTTTATCACTGTCTTGTAATTCTGGAGCCACCCCTGATGATATCATATGGTGTCCCAGTCTGGGGTTAGGCAGCCTGTTTGAGGCTATCAGTGATCCACAGTTTGTGGCTGTCTCATTCAGTTGTTAAGTCTAGTCAACCTGTAATCAGCAGTTATGCTTAACCACCATAGGGTGGTGCAGAGTAATTTCTGTGAGTGAGGCCCTTTAGGCCAGTGGCACTTGTAGGGGACTGCTCAGCCTGAGCAAAATGGCTCCTTCAGTATGGGGAGTAACTCAGCACAGGGATCCTAGTGACTGCTCCCTTGGTTATTTTCCCAAAGCCACCATCCTCAGACTCTCCTCAATCATCTCTAGTTCACTCTGCCAAGCACCCACCTTTGCTCCTGCCCAGGGAAAGTACTTGCAAATGAAATTTAATGTGTTGGCCCTTTAAGAGGCTTTCTGTGCCTCTAGCTGTCTCTCCCTGGCAGACAGAGACCCTGCCACTTTTCACAGCTGGATGTTATCTGGGTTTCTTTCCAGCTCTGGTGCTGTAGGCTGAAAGCCCAGCTTGGTGTTTAAACCAAACACTTCTCAGGGGGAAATTGGATGCTGAATTTTCCCTCTGGAACCTCAGCTGCTGCCCTTGGGAGCCCTGCTAGTCCTCTCATGTCTCCCTCACTCCACATCAGTCACGTTGTGGTGAAATAGTTTCTTTTGCTTGTTTGTGGTTATGAGGCTATCTCTAGCTATCATTCAGTTATTCTGGATGATTTCTCTACAATTTAGTTGTACTTCCAGATTGGTCCTGGGAGGTTAGTGTAGCTTCCATTTACTCCTCCACTACCTTGGATCCTTCTGAGAGCATAAAGAGCTGACAAGGATTAGTTTGGCCATCTTTAATTCAGGACATTTAAGTCTTTGTTCTTATCTCAAATTAAAGCATGTACAAAACCAGTTTTCTCTCCTCAGTGAATACAAGCTCCAATCTCTTTTCTTTTTTCAACTTTTCAATTTTCCACATAAGAGGCTGAGCCAGATCCCAAAGGGCAGATGAGCTGGACAGGTGGTCAGTAGAAGGGTAGGGTGGACAGATCTGAAATCTGCAACTTGGCTGGGAAAGGGCCTAGCCTACAGTGGCATTCCCATGTGTGGCCACCAGGTGCACCATCCAATCCTCTGTGTGGAGGATACCCTCTCTAATTGTACACTTTATTATAGTGCCAGGTGAATATCAAGCAGTCAGAATAGCCTCTCCTCTCAACAAGATTTCTTGACCTCAACAGAAAAAAGATCTCTTTCTGTCCAGGCCTAACCTCTCCCTATGCATTTCAGATCAAATCATTTCTTCCCTTCTCAGATTCAAGTTTATCAGTTATCTTTTCCCCCTTTTATAGTTTATCAATCTTCTACTCCATTGTGTGAACTTTCTAAGACACCTTCTCTACCTCAATATTCAGATAACTTCAGATCTTGTCAATCCTGTCTCCTAAATCTCCCTCCAATGTACTTTCTCATCTTTATTCCCATTTCCACTGTCCTAGGTAAGGCTTTCATTTCTTACGTAGACCACCATAACCCCTTACCAAGTCTTAAAATACAAGTTTTGTCAGTTTTCAATTCATAGATGGGACAGTCAGATTTAGTAACTTTTAAAAAGCCCTACAAAGTGTTACCAAATCTTAAAATACAAGTTTTGCCAGTTTTCAATTCATAGATGGGACAGTCAGATTTAGTAATTTTTAAAAATCCCACAGACGAAGTGATGGGGAGAATTGTGTTGAAAATGGAAAAGTTATGTTGTCAGGCCATATATTTTATAGTACAATGATAATTCTGAGAGAGAAAAAATGGTATGACAGTGGACCAAATGAAAGGAACCAGTGTGACAGGGGAAAGAAAAAGAAAAATAGAGGTCTTGCTAAAACAAGACAAAGTTGGGACTAAAAGAATAGTCTCCCCTGGTATCGGTGAAGCTTATGAATCACCCCATAGAGGAACTCAGGCTTATTCTGGGAAAGTGTGCTCAGTATCCTGAGGGCCATCCAAAGTGGAAGGTCACAGGATCAGTAGTTTTCCTATCTACTCCCACCCCCACCAACAAATGTCAAACTCCTTTAAACTGCACACATTATATGGCTTTCCACTTCCTTTCCAGAGCCTTTCCTTGTTGGATTCAACAATTTACTATCAAGGGGGCGGGAAACAGTAATGCAAAAGGCAGGAGGCGGACAGGAGCCTTAGTCACACTGGGTTGATTACTTGTAGTTATCTAAACGTCATACTTTCATCTAGAATAGCCCTTTACACACTGCTTCTGCTCTGACTTACATTTCTCTCATACATTTGAAACTCCTTTCAGTTTCAGGACAATGAACAACCTCTTTTTGGAAGAATGAGGATGAGTTAGATACCTCTCCTCCAACATCTCATAGTAGCTTTCAAATATCTTTACTATTGCTAATAAATCTGTCTCCCAAATTGACTGTAAGAGTCTAAGGCAGGAGTCTGCAACTGGGCTGCAGAGCAGGAGGTGACCTTGAATGTAACACATTTGAATCATCCCCAAACCAGTGCCCCTCGGTCTGTGGGGAAATAGTTTTCCACAAAACCAGTCCCTTGTGTGAAGAAGGTTGGGGACCACTGTTCTAAAGGATAGTAGCCATGCTCAACTCACCTTAAAATCCCCAGCAACTGGCACAACAGACTCAAAATCTAAGTGGTATTTACAAATACACATTTAATTTAAAAGAATAATCAAATACTACAAAGTAGAGAACCCTGGGGTCATCAAACTTGACACTTGTTTTCAGATGAGAAAACTCAGGTTCATAATAGTGAAATGATTTACCCAAGTCACAGAGGAGAGGAAGGGTTAAACTGGGGATGCTACCTTTCAGAAGATCCAAGGACAATCTCTGGCACATAAAAATACTCAGCAAGTATTTTCTTTAAGTTACTTTAAAGTGGGATGAAATCTTTTAAATTCAGGATTATTAATATACACCAGAACCTTAAAATTTATAATACTAGCAATCTCCAACTTCAGCAGTGAATGAATAATCTTCACTAGGAAAGAGGTAAAAGAGAAGGATGGAAAATATAGAGAGTACCAGTTTGATTCTAGTCATTGCATATACCTGTGTTGCTGGTTAGGTTGTGGGCATAAGAGAAGCAATGGATCCATGTTTCTCTGTCACACTGTTGTTTCTCTCCCTCTCTCTTCCCCATTCTCTAAACATAAATAAATAAAATCCTTTTAAAAAGAATAAGGACAGTAGAGACCTGTGCAGGTTGGCAATATCACCTGATAGCTACATGCCCTTAGTATATTAATGTTAACTACTCCCATTTTATAAAATACCACATATCTCACACTGGAGTCTGACAATGAAGAGAAAACGACACAGAACAACAGCAGGACCTGACATAAGACAGTCATTTAATTAATGCTAATGTCCTTTCTCTGTTCCAAGAAAGGTTACTTACACTCTCAGGGAGATAGCATTTTCTGAGAAGAAACCCCAACTCACCTGATACTTGGTCATTCCCTCCTTTCAGGACAGACAGAGCTCCAGAAAGTTAAGAGTTAGTAAAACGGGAAAAAAAGCGATCAAAAATCAAGTCCATGTTGCAGGACTAGCCAGTCCAACAATATGGCAGGGAAGTCCCTTAGATCCAGCCACTTTGTGAAACATTCACCTGTCCTGGGGTGCCTTTCTTATCTCCCCAGGTGGCACCTTCTTGGGCTGAGGATCAAACAAGCCAAACCTCCTTACCCCCAGGGTACACTGTGCTGTCCCTAGCAGTTTTAAGACGTTCTAGTTAGAGCAGTAGGAGCTCTTGGATTAGATGCTTCCCCTTTAGGGATGGACCTGCTTGTTTCTCATACTGGGGCTCGGAGACAACCTTTTGGCCAGGTCAGTGCCGTAGGAACCGAAACCTCAGTCCGCCACAGGAGCTCCCCTCAGTCTCCAACATCCACCCAAAACCTGCTTGAAGCAAGGACAGTCACCGGCGCAGAAAAGGCCAACTACAAAGCCCTCAGGCCCGCCTAAGCGGGATCTCAGTGGATAGGATGGCGCCCCCGAGGCGCAGGGTAGACGCGGCACTCTGGCACTCGTGGGGCCCCAGACGCACCTTTGCGGTGTTGCGCGCTTTCCCACGGCGGCCCAGCCAGGATTTCGGGTCTCCGATGCCACGAGCCTCTCCCTAGAACTCCTACATCTCCCCTTTCCGATGCCCCTCGGTGCAGGCGCTAGCACCCACCTCCCAAGGGAATCTGGAAGCTCAGAATCCCATACCACGACCCGCGTCTTTGCCACGCCCAAGGCGAACTACAAGTCCCAGAAAGCCAAGGATGGGCCACGGCCACTTCCTGTTCACACATCCGGTAACCATCCTAGGACTTTCAGCGGCATTACTCAGAGGTCTGTTTCCTGGTTGCAGCTGACTGCATCTAACTGCTTCGAAAGTTCATTCACGTATTATTTTTTAGATTACAATCGAGTAAGAATTATTTTAGAAATGCTCATTAAAGTTAAAATAATTTATTAATGTACTACTGGGGAAAAGAGCGTAAATATCATCCGTAATTTTGTCTTTAGAGGTCAAAACATTCTGAACTAAATATATGCCACTTGGCATTTTCATCTGCCTGTTGAAGTTAATTAATTTAACAAACAGTTAGGGGACTACCGTGCTCCAGGGACTGTTAAAGATGCTTCAAAAAAAAAAAAAATCACTTTGGTTGTCAAATACTAGTGAAGGAAACAAGTAATAGTTGATAAATAAATGATATAGTATATAGTCAGGTGATATGTGTTATGGAAAAAGCAGAGCTGATTTGGGGTTTGAGGGATGCTAGTACAATTTAAAATAGGGAATTTTGGAGTAGAGACTGAGGGGTTGGGGAAATCAGTTATGTGCCACTCAGCAGTCAGAACTTCCTAGGAGTTTTTAATTAGAAGGAGGACTTGGGAGAAATGGAGCTATTCCACCTTGGGTGATACCAGAATTCCGTTTTAATTTTTCACCTATTCACATTGCCAACATATGGTCATTGGTGGCAATTCAGCACCAGCAAGAATCCCCAGTTTCTGGTGCAGTGAAGGAAACTTGATTCAGTGCAAACTGGCTCACTTGTGTGATACAGCTCTGGGGCCAGGCCTTTCTCTGACTAGACAGCTCTACTCTGCTCCTTGCCAGTCTGTTTTGTGCTATGCTGGGTGCTTTTGGGAGGGGCTCTGGTGCAAATCAGTTGCTTCTTTTCCTGGCCATGGACCACCTGGTAAGAGCTGTAAAGTGATTTGTGGTTGGGAGCTACCTGTGCTGGGTTTGGAAGCACCTGAGAGAGGTTATGCTATGATCTGATGCTGGCTGCCACCTGTGCTGGGTTTGGGGCTGCTTAGCAAGAAGCACTGGGCATACTGAAGCCAGGTGTTGCTTGTATGGGCTTTGTGGGCTTTCGGGAGGTTTTAGGAATGTCTGTAGCATGGACCAAGCTTGTTGCTTGTGCAGAAAAGTTGATGAAATCGGTACAGGTTTGTGGCATGATTTAGGTGGGGTACTGTCCCAGGGATTCATCAGGGTGGAGTGAGAGATCTTAGCTAGGTTGATGGAGGCTCAGATTTGGTGCTTGCCTTCACCTGCAGGTGGGTGTGGGGAATTCTCAACAAAGGAATAATGGTGCCTTCCAGCACTTCCTACTGTGCTGCCCAGGCTGTGTGTGAGGTGGGCTCAATGATGGACAATGGTGCTTGACAGCATTTCTGTCCTGGAGAAGCTGCTGCTCTAGCCCTCACCCTGAAGCCAGATGATTCAATTCCTCCTGAATGCCTCTGGTACTTTGCTGTTCCTTTGCTGGAGCTTAGGGAGAGTGTTTATGAATGTTTTTTGCTTGGGCTCTTTAAGAGAAAGCCTGAGTCTATAGTAGCCTGTCTTACCCAAATGGAATCTCTGCTGACTTTTCCGAGCCAGAAATTGCAGAGGCTCCTCTTCCTGGATCTTGCCTCTGGGATGGAAAGCAGTGTGGAGTTGAAACCTCTTGCTGGTTGGTGGGGATGGAGTGATGGAGGACTTTATACCTAAGCTGTCCCTCCCAAGCCTTAATCATCACAAGTGGGTTTAAGATCAGCTTGTTTTATATCTCTGCCCCTCTTATCAGTCTTGAAGTTCTTTTAAATATTTTTAGAGGAATTCTCTTGCGCTTCTCTATAGGCGGTTCTCAAGAGTGGTTGTTTTAGAGGCAAGCACAGTGTTTCCCCATTACACCATCTTGACTGAAAGTCCTTTTTTTTTTTTTTTTTTTTGGCATAAAAAGAATTTTATTTGCTTTACATAAAACCCCAATGTTGTAAATAACAAATGACCCCCACCCTGTTACCAATCCCTTAATTAAATATAAAAACAGCTTCAAAAAACACATAATTTAGATTGGTTTAATCTTGAAATGTAATCCAATAAGACTAAAAACTAAACATTTCAGGTCCTGTACCAAATAATAAAACACTTGAAGGCCTTCAGGATCCTTTGACTGATTTACATCAATCAGAGAACCTATTTTTGATGTAGTTAGAGAAATGTGTTCATCTTCAATTACAATTTCAAGCTCCTGCTGGCCAACCCTGTCTGGGGGAGGCCATAAAGCATCATAATCTTTTGTAATTTCACTGTCATCAATAATTCTCTTCAGTTCTCCCATTACACTCTTATATCCTTAAGCCTCTTTTCTGATCATGACATCATTTTTATAATTCCTATTGTTGGCATATCTAAGCTTTCCATCCGGCCAGAACTCGAACTCCAGAAACTCGTGTCGAAACTCGCCCTTGTGCCCTACATAGTAGCGCAGGTAAAAGTCACTGGCCATAGCCATTTTTGTTCCAGAAAGCCCCTCATTTTAAAAATTACATAAATATTGGGTTGGCCAAAAGTTCATTTTGTTTTTCTCTCACACAATGGCTCTAGTAGTGCTTAGTTGTTTTTAACTTTATTCAAAACAATTTTGTTAGATCGTATTTTGACAGCTGTCATATCAGTGGCATTAAAAAAAAAAACATTAAAATCAGTGAATTTTTGTGCAGCCATTTCAATACTGAAGATGGAAGAAAATACATAACGTTTTTGGCATATTATGCTTTATTATTTCGAGAAAGGTAAAACTGCAACTGAAATGCAAAAAATAGATCTTTGCAGTGTATGGAGAAAGTGCTATGGCTGATTAAATGTGTCAGCAGTAGTTTGAGAAGTTTCTTGGTAGTACTGACATTGTGGCCAAATAAGTCTTTACTATGAAGCGGTCTTTTGCATTGGAAGATGTTTAGCAGCACCCCATGGTCTCTACCCACTAGAAGCCAATAATGGGAGATAGCTGCCTTACTCAAAATATCAAAATCAGTAGTCATTGGTGAAAATGAATAATGTCTTTTATATTATGGAAAAAAACCTATGGGCTTTTTGGCCAACCAGTATTTACCATGAAAGTTTATTTAGATGGCTAAGGTTAGGTTAATAAAAAAGAAAATTTTCCCTCAAAACCAATTTCTTCTAATATCCTTCAAGGTTCATCCACTAGAGGTAAATACACACAACACACACACATATTAGAGTGGATTATACTTCCAAATTTCTTCGCTTGTGTATCTGTGTATGTGTAGGATGAAGACAGTAGTATTGTTGCAGGATTGGTCCTTCATTACTGACTATAAACCTGGCTCAGTAATAAGGACAGTTATGTCCTATCTAGATGACCTCAACCCTGAGATACTGCAGTATCTTCACAAAGGGTGTGCATGGCATTGTGTCTCCCAGGGAGGAGTTAGTTTAATAGAGACCATCATAATAGGCTAAGGATTCTCAGGAAATTACAGTGTACTTCTCTTTGGCTAAGGGCAAATTATGTCTTTCACAGCACTGGAGGATTGATATCATACAGCTAATACAATGTTCAGTAAGAGTATTGTTAGTTAGATTTACCTCATAATTTCTGCCCAGTATTTTTTAAAAGATTTTATTTTTAGAGAGAGGGGAAGGGAGAGAGAGAGAGAGAGAGAGACATCCATGTATTGTTGCCTTTTTCACCTGCCTCCAGCTATGGACCTGGCTGGAGACCTGGCTTGCAACCTGGTTATTGTGTCCTGGCTGGGAATTGAACCAGCAACCTTTGGGTTTGCAGGCTGGTGCCAGCCTTATCCACTGTGCCACTAGCCAGGGCTGCCCAGGAGTCTTAAATGCAAAAAGTATTAATTTGAATATATGGAGAAGAAAAAACCTTAAGATTGATATGAGAAGTTTTTTAAAAAGCTGATGGTGTCAATTAAAAACATAGAATCTGTACCTGCTACACACAGAACAATATCCGAGTGAGAAATTAGATCATAATAAACTGACAAATTATAAAATAAACATGATAAACAAGACATTTATTTTTCATATCATTTGTAAGAAAGAAAAGTCACTTTGTCCTACCCAATGATGGTCTTCGAGAGTCTGCATTCACTCCATAGAAATGGATAGGCTGCTTGACTTCAGAAGATTTTATACTCTTAATTCATAAAGAGAACTCTCTTTGAAGAATGTGGTCAAAGGGTGAGCCTTTGTGAACAGCTTCGCTGGTGCATAGCCAGACTTCCTCTCTGAGTGAAGCTTTTCCCACATTGGCCACATAGATAGGGTGTTTCTCCTGTATGGATTTTGCCATGCAGGATGCAATTTCCCCTGGTATGGAAACTCTTCCTGCATTGTACACAGGCGTATGGTTTTAGTCCTGTATGGACTCTGATGTGAACAATTAAGCTTCCTTTCTGACTGAAGGCTTTTCCACACTGATCACATCTATAGGGCTTCTCACCACTATGAACTCTTCTATGAACAGCAAGGTTACTCTGGTTCCTGAAACTTCTCTGACAAATAGCACACTCATATGGTTTCTGTCCGGTATGGAGTCTTTCATGAACAGCCAGACTACCTCGTTGACTGAAGCTTTTCCCACACTCCTTGCACTGATAGGGCTTCTCTCCTGTGTGTATTCGCTGATGTGTAACAAGATTGCCTTTGGCCCTGAAGCTTTTTCCACAATGGGTACACTCAAAGGGCTTTTGGCCAGTGTGGATTCTCTCATGTAATGTCAGACTACCCTTTTGCCTGAAGGATTTTCCACATTCCTGGCACTCATACACCCTCTGTCTCACTCCAGGGGAATCTTCCTGTAGTGTCTTAAAATCTGGGGATTTTTGTTCCAGTTTCTCTCTTCTGAAAGAATTTTGGAAATCCCACCCTGAGGATCCTGTGGCCTCAGAGTGATCATATTTGTGGTGGGCCTCTGTCATCACATCTAAAAAAATGAGAGGGAAGTCATGTAAAATGTACCAGTATGCTGAGAGAGAACAGGGTAAAAAGAAACAATGCTTTGCTGAGTGCTTATTATGTGCCAGATATTATACAGTGAACTTTGTATAGATAATTTAATCCTCAAAACAATCTTATGAGATTGGTACAGATAAGGAAATGAGAGCATAGGGAAGTCAAAGGTATGCAGTAGATAAGCATAGCACTGGGATTCAAACACAGGCATGCTCCACAGCAGTGTACTGCCTTTACATTTTCAGCCTCCCAAATAATCTTACTAGGTAGAATAAATATCTCCAGACTCAAAAAAATTAAGAAAACTACACAGTATCACAGAGCCCCATATGCAAATTTTATCTGACTTCAAATAGGTGATGATCCAGGTTGTGCAGGGCCTAAAGCTTTAAAATAATTTTATAACAAAAATGTTATAAAAGTAAGAACAGGGCCTTGAAGAGACCAATACAAAAGAGGAATCCTGAAACTTAGATTTAATTAGCTTTATGAGAAATCCACTTCTGTACTAGTCTGCTTTCCAGACAGTGGAGTAAAATCCATGATGTCAGAAAATAAGTTGCAGAATCCTTGGCACTTTATGCCTATTATCTCTCATTCCTTCTAGCCTTGAGGATAGCTTATTGTCTTACTTTACAGATGATGACCCTGTAGCTCAAAGGAGTTAAATAACTTTACTGATACTACAGATCTAGCCAGAACAACTACAGAATCTTATCCAAGGAAATTTTCCCTTTAAAATTCATGCTATTTCAATTTACTAAGCTATGGTGTTATTAAAATCCATTTGTGTTTGGAAGTTATTTTCAAATATTCCTATGGGAGGACTGGCCTTGTATCTGAGCCTCCTACTGCCCATATTTAAAGGGCAATTTGTCATTAACAGTCTTATTGGAGTCATCCTAAGGAAATTTTTCTCATTGTTCCTCTGCCCTCTCTTTATTCAGTGACTGCACTGAGATTAAAGCTGCTTATTCATTATCTGAGAGACTACCTCAAGTTTACCTCCATATCAGGATTATCCTTTTGCTGTTCCTACTGTTATTTTTAACTCCAGGTTTCTGGTGTTTCCTTCAACCCCCAGAATGGTGAGCTCAACCAAGGGAATGTCTCCTCTGCTTCCTTAGTCTGCCAACCAATGCTGAGGACAGGGACAGCAATCAATTGTCCTTGAGGACAGGAATAGGACTCACTGAAAAATGCTACATTCTGAGCATATCTTCCATGACAGTCCAGCAGGGTAGCTGTTGGAAATCCAAACATGTCCACTTCTGCTGTATGATCTTAATCACCACCTCTTCATATGATGTTTCCATAGGCTATTCTTGAGCACCTGTGGAGGTGAATACCAACTAACCAAACAAAAACAAAACAGAACAACAAAAATAGGAAATAGCAGGATAACTGATGGGTGAAAAGATTAAAGTCAACAGGAGCTCCAGTTGGGGTATGAGTAAACTGAGGAACTCTGGATGGCATGATGTAACGTCAGTCACCTATAATGTAACAGCAAAATGGACTTAGAAGTACCATGACCACACACAAATGAGCCCGGGAGGCAGCTGGAGGTGGAAAAGCAGAGAACACGTAAACACATCTCTCTCTCTTCCTGTCAATCCCTAAGATAATGGGCATGCATTCCTGTTTGTTCTTTAGCACTGGAATGTGATTAGAATTTTCCAATTCCTTTCCCCATCTGCTATTTAGATAGCCTCCAAAGGAATTCCATCTGCTATTTGGATAGCCTCCAAAGGAATTCAGAATCTAAGAAACAGAAAGATTCAGCCTTCATGATTGGTTCTACAAGGGAATGACTGTAACTCTCCCTCCAATTCCCCCTAAGTTATAAGGGGAGAATAAGAGATTTCATATGTTACCTTTAAACCATTCTTAGGAGGCTCCAGATCCAGACCCTCCCCTCTTCTACTCTTCAAGATATGAGAATACCGGTTCTAAGGCAAATGTAAATATTTGTCAATACTTGGAAAAGGAAGACTACTCTGGACTCCAAAACCAAGCTCAAGGTATTCCAAGTAGGGTGAGTAACTTGCCCAAATTCTCAGAGCCAATAAGGAGTCAAGGTGAAAGAAAGATTCAAATCCAAGATTTTCTGGATCCAAAGCCTGTGCCTTCACACTAGACAATTCTCTAGCTCCTCATCACTAAAGAGCTGGTGGGAATGTTTATAAAACAGAACAGAATGGAATAGGGCTTGGCAAGACTTTACTACTCTTCTAGATCCAACAGATTCTTTTGCCCTACATTATCTTTTTCTGCATTTTTTCTTTGGAATATTCTCTTCTTCAGGATCTTGATTACTGCATTCTTATACTTTATACAGTCATTCAGTGTAGTTTTCTTCTACTATGTCTCATCAAAATACTAGCCACCTCCCTGGCCAGATAGCTCTCAGCTGGTTGGAGTGTTGTCCTTCCTGTACACCAAAAGGTTGTGGGTTCTATTACCGGTCAGGACACATACCTGGGTTGCAGGTTCCATCCCCAGTTGGGGTGCATATGAGAAGCAGCTAACTGCTGTTTCTCTCTCACATTGATGTTTCTCTTCTCTCTCTAAAATCAACAAACATATCCTCCAGTGAGGATTAAAGAAAAAAAAATGCTGGCCACTTGATTTAATGAAATAGCAGCATGGTGCTACAATTCTTTGTTTTCTTAACTGGAGCACCTGGTCTTCTTGTCAACTGTACATTCTGCTACAGGTTGTGGTGCCTGAAGAGGCTTTTAAAATTATTTGGAGGACTCACCTCCAATTTGGAGTACAAGCTACAAAGAAATCCCTATTAAGAATGTCAGGATGCTACAGGACATTCATTTGGAAATTCAAGGTGTTACTACTGTTCAACAACTGCACATCCACCAAGAGTCAGTAGAATGTACCTGGTACCTGTTGCCTGAAGTTAGCATCTGTACTTGGGGAATTCAGCAAATAAAGTTTAGTCAGTCAGAACAAGTGGGTAGAACTTATAGCTTGGCCTCTCCACATACCATGAGATCTTTAACAGGTAACAAACTTAACTGCACCTCAAGAATTCTTTGATTAATAAAGGGAAGCTGTCTTATTTTTCTCCCTAGATCACATGTCTGAGGAATTAATTTCTGGAAGCTTTTGGAGAAAGTGGCTTTATCATAGTAAACATTGCTTTTCCTAGCAAAAAGGCAATTTATTCTTTTGAAAAGCTCAGAATTAGGCTATGAGCGAATTGGTTCCCCACTCTCCCATGTAACCTTGGGCAAGTAACCAAACAGCTCTGACTCCCTTTTCTCACTTAACAAATTGTTGATGGGGCAATTTAAACAAGAGCTAATGCAAATGCAAATACCAGTTAACTTGTGTAGCAAACTACATTCATCTGTTCATTAATAAGTAAATAAGTTTCCTGTCAAGTAGTTCTTGGGAGAAGAAAACCAGATGTGAAGGATCTCTGACAATACCTGTAGATTTAAGGTCTAATGTTAGTTCTCAAAAGGAGAGTCGGAGGAGAGGGGGTTACTTTTCTGTCTCAGAACCTACTGGGGGATAATTTCAGGGTAAGGGAATTCTGGGTAAGTGTGATTATTTTCTCCACACAACTGAATCCACTTTGTCCTTTCTCCCATTTACCCTCCCTAAAGACATTGCAAGTCTCCTGTCCGTCTTCTGAAACCCTTAGGCTGGGCCAGAATACACCTGTCCGCTGCCCACCTTCCCGCGACTCCAGGGCTAAGGGGCCTTCCACACGCCCAGGCCTGCCCAGGCTCGACCCAGATGCCCTGTTCCTCAGGGCAGGCTCTCCCACTCTTCTCGTGAGCACCACCCTCCAGGCACAGTGGGTGTGCTGTCCCTCAAGGCCCCCTCCCCCGCCCCCGCCCCGGCTCCTCTTCTGGTCCAGCTGGACCCTTCCATGCAGCCGCAGCCTTCTACCCTCAGGGCTGCCTCCCTGGCAGCTTAGCCTGCTCTGGGCCTCGGGGGCGATGGAGGGACTACGTGGCCACCCACCAATATGGCCCTGGCTTGCCTGGGGACACTGACCTGCTAGCGGCCTCAGTCACCATAGCCTCACAAGCTCACAGACAGACAAAGGCCAGCACCAGCCAGCAGCAGCGACAGCAGAATCCACCAGACTACGACTCCCGGGAGGCTCTGCACAAACCCGCCCTCCAGGTCACGGCCTCCGAGCCCAGCTTCTCGGAGCACTGTGGGAAGTGTAGTTCCTCAGGGTCTCCCACAGCTTCGCTAAGGTGCGGACTTGTCCTCAGAATAGAGCCAGGTGGAATGGAAAACCCTCTGGTGAAGCCCTCTGCTCACCCAGAAACTGAGTGTTCTTTTATGGTAGGGTGCCATAGAAGGAAACAAAGTCTTTGGGAGAGGTTGGTTGATAAAGTCTTGGGTGCTTAGTTTTGTGTAGGGGTTATATGTTGAACCAGTGTTAGAGGCTCAGTTAAACCTTGTTTTGGGAGCTAGATTTTGGAAATGAATCCCTGTCTCCTTTATTTGCTGCAAGTAAAACTATCTTGTGACAACCAGGCTACAGCTTGAATGGAGCAGTAAACAACTTGAGTTTGGTAACAAATTTGGCAACTCCTTACGGGGGCTCACTTAAAAAGGCTCCCTCCGAGCAGTTTTGACAAGAACCTAGTATAAAGGAACCATGGACATGGACAACAAGGTGGGATTGACTTTGGGGGGAATGGGTGGGTGGGGAGGGGGACAGAGGGAAGCAAAAAGGGGATGGATGTAATACAACAACAATAAAATTAAAAAAAAAAAAAAAAAAAGACTCCCTCCCTCTTGGGCTTGTGTGGATGCTTGATGAAGCCGCTGGTGGCAGCTGCTCCTCTAAGGCTTCTCTGGTGGAAGGTTTCCACTTGGTGCTGACCACCAGAATGGCTACCTGGCCTGTGGGTCCCTGAATCTGTTTCATTCAGTGCTTCAGAAGGGAAGCTGGTATTAGGTCAGCCCCAGCAATCTCTTTAATTAATGCTTTTATTCTTGATTTGGGCATAGGGTGTCAGAAGCGTAGTTTTAATTCTGGTGCATGCCTGCTTTCTGATTGGTTGGGCAGTAACTCTTGCTGGGAAGCTAGATTTGAAGCTTCAGGTAAGTCTAACTCTGGGGAGTTGAGGAATGCCTGCTGGGAAATCTAAGATAGGGGTCCTCAAACCCTGGGCCCTGGGTCAGTATCTTCCTTGGCCTGTTAGGAACTAGGCACAGGGAGAGCAACTGAAGCTTTGAGACTTTGCTTAAGTAACAACCTGAGCTCCTCCTTCTGCCCCCTGGCCCCTGAGTGTGGAAAAATTGTCTTCCAGAGAACCAGTCTCTGGTGCCAAAAATGTTGGAGACCACTGATATAACTAAGATCCTCTGTTGACACTCTCTGGTATTGTGTGATGGTGTGTCTTGCAGGAGTTGGATTTTGTTCATTTTGTGGCCTTGTTTGTCTTATACATAAATGTACTGAACTTACAAAATGAAGCAGGTAGAATCAACCACAGCTATGTATTTTGAGTAACAGAAGCCAAAAGATTTGGCTTCCTAGCTGCATGGTGTAGGAGGAAGGTGGAAATGACACAGGGAAATGAAGCACTTTTAGTAAGATTTTAGAGGGACCTTAAAAGTAATTTACTGGTACCCTGTCAATTCGTCTGCAATGGTGGTTTTGAGGTCACTGACTCTGGGCAAGCGCACACATTCCCTACGTCAGAGCACAATCAAGTTCAGAAGACTCCCAAGACCTCAATTTCTTTTCTGAATAGCAGACCATTGGCTTTCCTTCTTTAATCCAAAGGTGTGGGGTGGCTGGAGGTGGAGCAGACTGATATGAGAATACTTGCTCTCTGCCTCCACAGGCAGAATGAGGTGCTTATAAACTGTCCAGGCCTTGGAGAGTGGTTCCCCTCAGCCTAGGCACAGGATCCTATGGCTTTGAGAATCTACTGACTGGCTGTGGAATGGGCTGACCTGGGCATTTGCCCTGCTGTGGAAGCAACAAGGTGGAGCAGCTGAATATTTTGTCACAGCAGAGGCAGCCATAAAAGTTTAGGAATGGAATACTGTAGTGCTGAGTGTAGTGCTGGAAGGGATATAGGTGCAGGAAGGCCACACCACCCAGAAACTTCTTTGTTAGCAGATTGAGTCTGAATTGTTGCAGGTGAGCCAAACTGTTAAACCAGGCATCCTTTCCTTTCCTGTCCTGTCCTGTCCTCTTGTCTTTCACAGTCCCACCTGTCTGGAGCATGGAAGGCCAGCCTTGGGGAGATCTCAGTTCATAGTCTTTCAGAGTCCAGGAGCCAGAGGGCTGAGAGGCACTGGGGCCTGTAAATGCTGTAGCAGATGACTGCTGTGTGGGAGTCTGGGCCGGAGAGAAGAGGTGAGGCTGAGCAGTGCCTCACATGAGCAGCCTGTCATGGCATGCTAATTCTCTACTTTACCCTTGTGTTTGATTACAACATATGCCCACAGCTATTTCTTTTCTTCACTTTCGGTCCTCAGCTTCTAATGTTTTCCAGCTGGGGACAAGGGGTGGCGGAGTGGTCTGTGGGTTATGTAGAGTTCAGGTGATCGGTTCATCTCAAGGTTCATCCTATTGCATAGTGAACTCTGTGGGTTTGGGGGACAAAGAGGTAGAGAATGACTGGTGGTTTCTTCCTGTATCTTAATTTTCAGGAGATCTTTTTAGTCTGTGAGGTGCAGCTGTGTAGCTGGCTAACTAGGAGATGGTGTCTAAAAGGATCTCTGGTCATAGAGGGTCTTGTGCCGGAGTCTGAACAGTGTGGCCTTACATATTTGGCCTTACCCTTCTGTATACACACACACACACACACCCACACAGAGTTTGTGTTATGTTCCCTGGGAGTGTCTCCTGTTCTTATAGTGTTGGGGAGAGAGGAGGATTTTTATGGTACATCTAAGAGAACAGATGCAGAAGTCCTTGTTAGGACTTCCTCCTAAACTGTCCTCCTCTACAGGCCCAGGTGCCTTACAAGGTGCAGCTCTTTACAGCCACATGGCAGTATCAGTGTGCTTGAGAAACTATGGGACGCCTACTGGATTTTGTGTAGAACTGCTGTATCTGGTAATCTCTCCCCACTCTGGGATTATTGCATTTGATCCACTGGGCTTTCCCCTTTCTGCCTAGTCACTTCTTGCTCAGATCTCACCTGTCCTGGACAAATCTAGCAATTTAATAAGTGTTTTCTTTATTTTTTATTAATTTTTTACTTTTATTTATTTGACATTTGATATTATTTTATATTAGTTTCAGGTTTATAGCATATTGGTCAAAAAATTACATAATTTACAAAGTGATCCCCCTGATAATTCTAGTACCTGTCTGGCACCATACATAGTTGTTACAAAATTACTGACTATATTCCCTATACTGTACTTTACATCCCTGGGAAGTACAACCAATTTGTACTTCTTTTTTTTTTTTTTAACTTTATTGTTGTTGTATTACATCTATCCCCTTTTTGCTTCCTTCTGTCCCCCTCCCCACCC
>PVIW01013813.1:0-25817 GCA_004026585.1 Noctilio leporinus | reverse complement strand
GAGGCAAGGAAGGGGAGCAGCTTAGATAAGAACCTAGTATAAAGGAACCATGGACATGGTCAACAGGTGGGATTGACTTTGGGGGGAATGGGTGGGTGGGGAGGGGGACAGAGGGGAGTAAAAAGGGGATGGTTGTAATACAACAACAATAAAATTAAAAAAAAAAATATATATATATATATATATATATAATAAAAAAAGATAAAGAGAGAATCTTAAAATCAGCAAGAGAAGAGAGTTACTTACAAAGGGGTTCTTATAAGACTATAAGCTGATTTTTCAAAAGAAACTTTGCAGGCAAGAAGGGACTGGTGAGAAGTATTCAGAGTGATGAAACACAAGGACCTACAACCGAGATTACTCTATCCAGCAAAGCTATCATTTAGAATGGAAGGGCAGATCAAGTGCTTCCCAGGCAAGGTAAAGCTAAAGGAGTTCATCATTACCAAGACATTATTATATCAAATGTTAAAGGAATTTATTTAATGAAAAGAGGATAAAAATTATGAGCATTAAAAAGACAAGACTTGGCTGGTGTGGCTCAATGGATAGGCACTGCTGGTTCGATTCCCCAGTCAGAGCACATAACCAGGTTGCAAGCCAGGTCTCCAGCCAGGTCCTTAGCTGGAGGCAGGTGAAAGACAACCATACATTGATGCTTCTCTCCCTTTCTTCCTTCCTCCTTGCCCTGCTCTCTGAAAATAATGAATAAAATCTATAAGAAAAAATGATAAACTCACAACTATCAACATTACCTCAAAAATGAAAATGAAAACAAAAACAAACCAAGCAAACAACCAGAATAAAACCAGAATCACAGGTATAGGGATCATTGGGAGGGTTATTTGCTGGGAGGGGGATGGGGGCAAAATAGGAAAATGGTGCAGGGATTAGGAAACACAATTGTTTCCTAAAATGGTGGGTACAAGGTAGACAGGGAGAAGCTAAGAATAATAGAGGAAAGGGTGAAATTAGAGAACTTATATGCATGACATATGGGCATGAACTAAGGCGAGACTATGGAAGGAATGGGGATCCTGGATGGAGGGGAGCAAAGGGAAAAGAATTTGGGACAACTATAACAGCATAATCAATAAAATACACTTAAAAAAAGAATAAGCATAAATTGTTATCATAGATGACAATTATACATGTATGGGGAAAGGATACAAATCAAAATGTAGAACCTGCTGAATTAAGAACCTAATGATATTGAAGTCCCTAGAAATTAGACAAAAGCAAGTAAAATTCCCCAGTAGCAACATTATCATACTCTAGCTCTCATGGAAACCATAGAAAAGCCATCATTTACAGAAGATAACATAAAAACCTACAGATGTACTAGGAAACAAACCACCACGTAAGAGTCAGCATAACCAACAAGAAGAGAAAATGAGTATCCTAAAAACTGTAAGTAATGCAAAAATCTGAAAGTCTATAGAAATACATACATTTAAAATTATTTTAAAAAATAATAGAAACTATAATAAAAGAACAGAATGTGCAAAAATGAAAAGGCAAATTAAAAATGAAATACTTAGACCTATGAATGTAAAATATGGTCAATAAAATTTAAATCTCAATAAATAGAGATTTTAGTCAGCTTGGGCTGCTGTAACACAAACCCCATATGCTTGGTGGTTTAAACAACAGATATTTTCCACAATTCTGAAGGTTTGAAGTCTAAGATCAGGGTGGTCATGTTCTGATGAGAGCCCTTTGTGGTTTGCAGGTGGCCACCTTCTGCCTGTGTGCTCACAATGTTGGAAAGAGCTCTCCTGTCTCTTCCTATTTTTATAATGGTGTTAATCCTGTCCGTAGACCTTCATGAATTAATGTAGCCTAATTACTTTTTTAAGGTCCCACCTCTGAATACCATAATGGCAGAGGATGTTATATGGCCAACCCCTTAATCAAATAGTGATTCCTTTCCTTTCCTCTCTGGAAAGGAAAGGGGTGGGAATGACTATTTGTTGAAATATGTTTTAAATCTAATCTACTATGGTCTGTCCTTTTAGTCAAAAATATTTGTTCATCAACCATATGTATAATACATGTACTCCCATTTAAAGACACCCCCAAAGTAATATTCAATCTTAACATCAGATTTAGGATCACATGATTTATATACAGTTAGAGTATCTCCTTGTGATTTAAAGACCCCAAAACTTAAAGGATAAAACATCTGCTTGCACACATTCAGTATATGATGGTGGGACAAGGATACGGTAAACATTCCCATTGTAAAAGGAGAAGAATGAATTAAATGTAAATTAAAACCACAATGAGGTATTACTTGTCAGATAATAGTCAGAATGGCTATTATTGTAAATCAAGAGGCAGCAAGTGTTGGTGAGGATATGGAGAAAATGGAACCCTTATGCACTGTTGATGGGAATGAAGACTGGTGCAGCAATTGTGGAAAACAGTATGGAATTTCCTTAAAAATTTAAAAGTGGAACTGCCTTACTCAGTGATTCCATGTACTTCTGGGGATATAGCTAAGGAAATATGAAACATTGATTCTAAAGAATATATGCATTTCTGTATTCATTGCAGTGTTATTTACAATAGACAAGATTTGGAAGCAGCCCATCAATAGAAGATTAGATAAAAAGCTGTGATAAATTTACATAATTGAATATTACTTGGCTGTAAAAAGGATGGAAACCTTACCTTTTGCAACAGCATGGATGGACCTGAAGCATATTAGAGAAAGACATGAGATCCCACAATTCACTTGTATGTGGAATCTAATTAACAAAATAAACAAAGCAAAATAGAAAAAGACTCATAGACACAGAAAATAGACTGACAAGTGTTAAAGGGGAGAGAATGTTAAAAGCATCAAGAGAAAAGCAGTTCGTTACCTACAAGGGCACAGTCAGGAGTCATTGTCACAATATAAAAAAATGTTAGCAACCAGATTCATGAAATCACTTTCAGCTGATTTCTTAACAGAAAATTTGTAGGCCAAAAAGGGTTGTCAAAAAATATTAAAAGTGATGAAAGGCAAGGACCTACAACCAAGGTTACTCTACTCAACAGCACTATCATTTAGAATTGAAAGACATATAAAGAGCTTCTCAGACAAAGAAAAGCTAATGGAATTCATTACCACCAAATCAGCATTATATGAAATATTTATGGGTCTTTTTTTAAGGAGAAGACAAAAAAGATGAAAAAGCATGAATAATAACATGGCAATATATGCCTATCTATAAACAATTGAATCTAAAAAACAAAGTAAAAGAACAAGAAGAACAGAAACAAACTCCTAGACACAGACACTATAATGGTAGTTGCAAAGGGCTGGGGAAATGGGAGATTGTTGTTTAATGGGTATAAGTTTCAGTTTTGTAGATGAAAAAAGTTCTGGAGATTGAGAACATAATTGTGAGTGTAATTATGACTACTGAGCTGTACAATTGAAATGACAAAGATAGGGAATTTCATTTTATATTTTTTACGTGTATTAAAACTAAAAAGAGAATTGGCACTGGCCGGTGAACCCAACAGTTACAAGTTCAATTCCTAGTCAGGACACATAACCAGGTCTCCAGCCAGGTCTCCAGCCAGGTCCCTAGCTAGAAGTAGGTGAAAGGCAACCATACATTGATGTTTCTCTCCCTTTCTTCCTCCCTCCCTGCCCTTCTCTCTAAAAATAATGAGTAAAATCTTAAAAAAAAAAAAAAAAACTAAACTAAAAAGTGAAGTTGAGGGGAAATAATTTTAACAAATACAATAAATGGAAGTATGAAAGTATCACATGAAGTCCACTGTTTTCTTTAGGAGGCTAACTTTTTAAACATATCACAAGAGGAAGTGTCTGTGGGTTCCTTTTTTAGAAGCTTTGTGGGTTGATTTTTTTTTTTCTTTTCTTCTTTGTACATTTTTAATTGCAGTTTTAAAGTGAATCATAAGAGAACCTCAGCATTGTGTATGATAAGAGAATGTGTCAGTATTTCAGGGTTCTATGTTTTATCTGTAAAATGTGACTTTTTAAGAAAATCACAATAAAAGTAAACTGTTACTTTTTATTAAGAATTTACTCCCCCCATTTCTCACAGAGATAACAGTCAGGAGTCATTGTCACAATATAAAAAAATGTTAGCAACCAGATTCATGTAAGGGCTAAGTGGTCCTCAGGAACTGCTTAAGAAAGACTCTGTACTGCTCATATTACACTCCATCCTGTCTGTAGTTTGCTGAGTAGTGGAGGGGGTATGCTAAACAGTAGTTTCTGCCAATAACTGGGAAGGCTTTTTCTTCTTAAATAACAATGGAATTGGCATAATTGAATGAAAATAAAACTTGGAATGAAGATAGAGAAGATGGAGTGTATATAGAAGGTCTGTTAAAAATGTAATACTTGGTTGTATTATTTGTGGAGGCCCAAACTTGTGAAGGTTAAGTACCATAATTTTTCCATTTGTTCTGCATTTTGATTCTGAAAAGAAAGCTGGCTTTGCCCATTTCTTATTTAAAAAAACTTGTAAATCCAAATAAATAAATAAAAATAAAAAATAAAAATATCAGTTAACTTTGGACCTTCTTAAGACAAGTACGTTAAAAATTTAAGGGGATCTGTTAAAAAAAAAGAAAATGAACAACTTTCAAATGAATAGGAGATATAAAAATAATGCAGTAATTTAAGCCAATCTAATAGAAGGGGACCAAAGAGAACAATAATGATAATAGCGAATGGGGGCGTGAAGAGGGAAGAAATGCCATACAGAAAGTATAGCATATCTATCAATTAGAAATAAGGCCAAATATAGTCACAATAAACTTAAGTAAACTAATTTGACATATTAAAAATCAAGGTTCTTGTATCAAAGTAAAAACAAGAAACACTAAGCTATGAGAGATACCAAAAATGAAAACACATAAACAAACTATTAAACATAAAAGGATGGAAAATAACATGCTAGGAAAATACCAAAGAAAGTTGTTTTGCTGGTATACAAAATCTATTTTGAGTTGTTTAAGCCTCTAGAATTAATAAAATATCAACCAATGTGGACTTTGAGGCAAACAAACAAACCAAAACCCTGAAACAGAAACCTTATTCAATGTTTCATTTTCCTTATAAACTGATTTTTTAAATACTAAATAGTGATGTTTTATATGTAAATGCACAACGTCAAAATACATAAAGCAGAAAGGCTAAATATTATAAGTAGTAATTGAGAAACTTTAAAAAAAAGATTTTATTTATTATTTTTAGAGAGAAGGGTGGAAGAAAGGGAGAGAAACATCAATGTATGGTTGCATTTTGCCTTTCACCTGCCTCCAGCTATGGACCTGGCTGGAGACCGGGCTTGCAACCTGGTTATGTGCCCTGACTGGGGAATCGAACCAGCAACCTTTGGGTTCACAGGCCGGCACCATTCCACTGAGCCAACAGCCAGTGGGCTTAAAAAGCTGATAGACCAAGCAAAATTCAGTAAAGATAAAGAAGATTAGGATAGCATAATCAACAAGTCTGATCCAATGATTACATATAGACTCCTCTGTCCCCAAAATTGAGAATACAGATTATTTCAAATGAGGATTAAACATTTCGGTACAAAATCATAAAGAAAAAGTTAAGAAATAACAAAAATATATACCACAAGTATTTCCCTTTCTGAACAAAATTAGAAATTTACAAGAAAAAGGAAATTTTCAAATACTCTGTTAGAAAAGTAGACTGAATAGTTCATGGCTAAAATAAATTATAGTTGAAAATTACATTATAGTTATAAAGGAATAAGAATGAAAATAATTTCATGCTAAAAACAGAACCAAAGTGACATTTAAGGTCTCAAATGCATATTTTAAGAAATGAATATTAATGAGTAAAATATAATTTTAAGATGTCGAAAAAGTATGAAAGAATAAGTCACAGAAATTAGTAAAATAGAAAACAGAAACGAAAGGAAATATTAAAAAAAAATCAATATCTGGTCCTTTGAAAAGGCAGGGAGCTCTGACTGGTGTGGATCAGTTGGTTAGGAGTCAATCCCAAAGTGAAAGATTGCTGGTTCCATTCCTGGTCAGGGCACACACCTGTGTTGTGGGTCCAGTCTCTGGTCAGGGCACTCGGGGCAGGTATGAGAGGCAACCAACCAATACATGTTTCTCTCTCACATCAATGTTCCTGTCTTTCTCTTTCTCCTTCCCTTCCTCTCTCTCTAAAACTAAATAAATAAAATCTTAAAAAAATAAAAAAGAAAGAAAAGGCAAGAATATTTTATGACATGAGTAGAATATTGCCAGTGTGTAACAAATACTAATAATAGTTGTAATGATTAAGAGAAGATTACTACCAAGCCATCATCTCAGGTTTATGAGTTTACACAGTGTAGTCAGTTTTTTTAGGGTTCAAGTTCCTGGCATTTAACCACATAGCAAAACAGATATCATTCCATAAACAGTAACCTTTACAAATAATCATGGGTCTATATGTTGCTTGGTTTAAATGGACTGAATAATGTTTTAAAAATTACTTCATTTACTTGATAAATTGAAATGGCTATAGGGCTTCATTCCAGCCTAAAGGTACATGATATGCATTTAAATTATAATATTATGCAGTTCTTAAAACCCAATTTGCCAGTGCTACCTTGCAGGTCCAGCATCATAAGTACAAAAGCATATTCTTGCCATGCTTCCTTTATCAGTCATATTACTAAGTGGAGCAGCTTGACATTCAAATGTAGTCTCTATATGAAAATATGTAATGAAAAACTGATATCCTGATAGTCTTTTCTATTATGTTAATTTTTCAGGACTTTGAGTGTTTTTATTTTCGTAACATCTTAGTATTTAAAATCTGAATAATTTAGCTTATAGTTTCCCAAACAATTTTACGTAAAGCACATATTTGTTACCTACTTTTCAGGTCAGTGACTCATCTAAAAGGACTTTTAAATGAAAATGGCTCTTGAGAAGAAACTGACTTTCTTTTTTCTTTTTCTTTTTAAAGATTTTTTTCATTATTTTCAGAGAGAAGGGCAGGGAGGGAGGAAGAAAGGGAGAGAAGCATCAATGTATGGTTGCCTTTCACCTGCCTCCAGCTAAGGACCTGGCTGGAGACCTGGCTTGCAACCTGGTGATGTGCCCTGGCTGGGAATCAAACCAGCAAGTGACCTTTGGGTTCTCAGGCTGGCTGGTGTCTATCCACTGAGCCATCAGCCAGGGTTGCTTTAGGTAATTTTCAAATGGGGAAGCAGAGACATCTTCCCTTCTTTCTGCCATGTATATTGATTCTTCCAAGGACCCAGAAGTTAGACTTTCACATTCCAAATAACTACTGTGGCAGCAGCTGATGGAAGCAGCTTAGGAACTTGACTGAGACATCACTAAATTATACCTGAAATTACCTGAAAACAACAAGAACAACAACAAAAGTAAATAAAATTTCTCTATCACGCAGGCTAAGACTTAATGTTGAAAAATTAAACCAATATAAAAAATAAAAAAGGGTAGTCCCTTTTGAAGATGAAAGAGGTATTTCTGGCTTCTCCTTTTGAAAAATCACCTCAAAACAATAAAGAGAAGAAAAATAATAAAACCCAATTTTTATCTAAGGTGAAAGTAAGAGACATTTGTATTTCCAAACCACAATGAATGAAGAACGAAAGTACATCAAATCTAAGTGCTTACAGTGCAAGTACCACTGTGAGGCAGGTTTGCTGGGTGAGATGATCCCAATTTAATATTACAAGTTTATATGTCATTACTTTCTTACATGCCATTCCTGTTTAAACCAAAATGGACTCTTCAGTTTGCCAGAATATGTCTGTATTTCATATCTTCTTGTTATGAAAAAGCAGATGCTTATTCTTGCTGTATAGAACAATGATTTTCAACCCTGGCTGTGTGTATCAGATGTGGGTGTTGAGAACTGAGTATTCTTCTGGTGATCTAATATTCACTGAGGATTAAAAACCACTGGTCTGAAATGTCCTCCCCATTCCTTTTCTCTTCCACATGCAGGCTTCTTTATAGCCAAGTTCTACTTACTGTTTCTGGTCACCTCAAGGACAACCTCAAACTCTTCTTACCCCTCTTCACCCTCTATTACTCTATTCAGGTATTATTTCTCCTGAAACCTGAAAAGCCTGTGTTCTTGCTGCCTATCATCTACCAGATCCAACAAGCAGAGACAGGGATTGAATATTTATGGGCACTTTATTCAGATGGTCAGCAATCTGAGAAGACAGAGGGTTTGCACCCTAACAGGTTGTCTTACATTCTATTGTAAAAATGGGCCCTTTTTATAAAGAGAAAAAAAGGTGTAGGTAAGAGGGGTTTGGAATTCAGGAAAATGTTAATGAGATGAAACCTGCAGCATTCTTTCTTTGTTCTGGGCTGAGGTCTTCTTACTCTGGGACCAAGGTGGGTCATTATATCAGTTCCTGAAACAATTGCTTTTATATACATTAATTACTAACCTTATTGGCTGTTACCTGAAATTAAAATTTTCCAACATTTGAGCCCCCCATCACTTCCTCCACTGATTTTCTATAGTTCTTCATTAGTATATTTGAAGAACATATTCTTCCACATGGCAGAGTTATACTTATTATTCATTTCTGTCATCCTCAGACTATAAATCCTTGAATGGACTGAGCCTTTATTTATTCATTATTACACTTCTCAAAGCATCTAGCCCAGGGACTTGCATATAAGTGGGTACTCAATAAACATTTGTTATACTGAATAATTCAATATTATTATTATTATTATTTTAGGTTTTACCTATTTACTTTTAGAGAGAGGGGAAGGAAAAGAGAAAGAGAGAGAGAAACAGCAATGTGGGAGAGATACATTGATCAAATACTTCTCACACCCACCCACCTGGTTGCCCCGCAACCCAGGCAAGTGCCCCGACTGGGAATTGAACCAGTGATCCCTCAGTTCACAGGTTGGTGCCCAATCTACTGAGTCACACCAGCCAAGGCTGAGGTGCTTGTTTGTTAATTTTTAAAAAGATTTTATTTGTTGTTTTTGGAGAGAGGCAGAGAGGGAGAGAGACATCAATGTATGGTTGCCTTTCACCTGCCTCTAGCCATGGAGCTGGCTGGAGACCTGGCTTGCAACCTGGTTATGTGCCCTGGCTGGAGAATTGAACCAGTGACCTTTGGTTTTGAAGGTTGGCGCCTTATCCAAAGTGCTGCCAGCCAGGGCCTGAGGTGCTTGTTTTTAATTGAGAAAACGGAGATTTGAAATCTATGGGATGCAATATAATAAGGGTGCAATCAATGATAGTTCAGATGCATGATTCTTTCATGTTTGAGTGTAATTTTAAAATAATAAAAGTAGGCCTTGGCTGGTGGCTCAGTAAATAGTCACTAGTCTGAGAACCCAAAGATTGCTGGTTTGATTCCCAGCCAGGGCACATAACCAGGTTGCAAACCAGGTCTCCAGCCAGGTCTCCAGCCAGGTCTGTAGCTGGAGGCAGGTGAAAGGCAACCATACATTGAAGCTTCTCTCCCTTTCTTCCTCCCTCCCTTCCCCTCTCTCTAAAAATAATAAATAAAACCTTTAAAAAATAATAAAATAAAATAATAAAAGTAGCCCAGGCTGGTGGCACAGTGGATAAGGTGCCAGCCTGTGAACCCAAAGGTCACTGGTTCGATTCCCAGCCAGGGCACATAACCAGGTTGCAAGCCAGGTCTCCAGCCAGGTCTGTAGCTGGAGGCAGATTCTCCTATCATTCTCCTCCACCCTTAGCCTTAATGACTTTTTTTCTATAGGATTAGTTTACAAACTAAAATGGTATAAGATGCAAAAGCTACATAATTTTAGAAGGATTGCAGGCTTCTGCCTCAGAACCTGTTCCCTCTAAAACATTCAGTGAAGAATAACCCTGACATTCCCTGACGACAGGTCACCCCAATCCTAGGCTGTGCCTGGAGTTTTTTCTCCTGTTTAAAACCCACCTCAAATATTGTCCTTTGGGAAATGCAGGCAGCTACATCACAATCATTTAGGCATCCTCGAGGAAGAGAGCCCAAAAACCTGTCTCTGCCCTCCTTTTACTTTAAATCTTCTAATCCATAAGTCCTTGCACTCCAGAGGCTTTCAGCTTCTCAGCCTTTCCTACCCTAGACTGTGTTTACCAGGGCTTCCTGTGACACCTCCTATAGCCCCTCTCTATTTCTCCCCAGGAATCTCTCTGTTTTGAGACTGCTTATCCTCCTCACAGCATAGTGCCTGGATTCAAAGAGAGGATTTCAAGAGGGCAAAGTGGGAATGCATATCATTTTTATGGCCTAGCCTCAAAAGTTGCAGAGCATGACTCCTGTATTCTATTGGCTGAAGTAGTCACAACTGTTCACTCAAGAGTCAAAGGCCTATTCCTCAACGAGTGGCATATCAGTGTCATCCCATAGTATTTGTTTAGATGAGCATAAAAGTTTGAAGATGAGAATCAGTGCTGAGGACTGGGGGTGCTTAGCATGCTGATGAGGCTCAGGGAGTGGATGGGGTTGCTTAAGACTATATCAAGGAAAAGAAGTGAATCAACAATGAACCCTACAGCATAATAGTACTTAAGAGGTGGACTTCTGGGATATAGTATACAGGGGAGGCAAAAGTCAGTTAATAATAATAACTAATACAATAATTAACTAATACATAATATACAAGAATAATCTATTTTGCATACTCACAGCTGTAAACCTACTTTTGCCAGCCCCTGTACTGTGGTGGCACTCTTTGGAAAATACAGTCTGCCACAGTAAGGATGGAAATGAAAGAAGTCTACAGAACCACATTGCTCTCCAAGGTAGATTTAATAGGGTGAAGACTCTGGAGGGAGAGGTGACTAAAAATTGTACAGAGGGGGAAAAAGAACAGGTCAGCTGCTGTGGAAAGAAAAAGTCTGCAAAAGTTTCTGAGGTTTTCAAAGAGAATTTAGAAAAAAAGTTTTGCTCTTCTGTTTCACAAAAATCTCTCTTTATATAATGCCACTGGAATCGAAGTTTTATTTATGAATATTATGTATATAGTTCTGCTGTAAACTTCCAAATACAACTCATTGTAGATGGATTAAGATCAACCAACATTCTGAAGGTACTTAGAATTTTCAGGCAATTCTAGTTGCTAGGGCTATAAAGATAAGTAGAACATAATTTCTGTTCTAAATCTAGTAAAATGATCAGTTTTATAAATTAGAAATTTTAACTAAAATCCTTGAGGATTAAAGGTTTGACTGGATTTTAGAGTCAAATACCTGACTCTGGGCAAGTTACTTATCTCTTAAACCTCAGTCAAGTTCACCATCTGTAAAATGGGAAAGTAACATTTGCTACCTCAGAGAGAGGTTGGGGTGATTAAATAAGATAGTGCAGGTAAAATACTTAGCACAATGTCCAGCACATGAAAGTTGCTCACAAGAATAAATGATTATTATATAATATGGTAAAAATGATAAGACTTCAGGTGTTTACAAGATTTCATAAGGACACAGAAGCTTGGGCACTCAAAGAGCTGAGCTAGTCCATATTCAGAACCAGTGCGAGATAAAAATGTGAAGCCCTCATTAAAAAATATTATGAATGAAAGAAGGTGATGTTAGAGCATTAAACTAAACATGGGGTCCTTTTAAGTCTGGGGTCTTGTGCAACCACATAGGCTACATGCCTGTGAAGCTTGTTCTGCCTCTGTGGTACCTTTATGAAAATTAGAAAAAGGTAGCCCTTCTACCAAGTGGTTGTCTGCCCCAACTTGTCCCTTCAGCCAGGCATTTTAGTACAGTGTGTAAAATGCACAACTGTACACCCACAGTAGAGTTGGACACTTATCCCTGCAAAGAGTTTCAGAGCAGGTTTCTTGGAAGATACAAAGAATGAGTTGTGTTTTGAACTGTGGAAGGATAAAGCAGAGAGGATAGAGCTAAGAAACAGTGTGATAAAAAGGGGAAACGACCAGAAGTTCTGCACTATTAGAACACAAAGTGCCATGTACAAAATAATAAAAAAATGGGTCCTGGTTGGTGGCTCAGTGAGTGGATTGGCACTGCCCTGAGAATCCAAAGTTCTCTGGTTTGATTCTCAGCCAGGGCATATACCCAGGTCTCCAGCCAGGTCCCCAGTTGGAGGCAGGTGAAAGGCAACCATACATTGATGATTCTTTCCCTTTCTTCCCACCTCCCTTCTCTTCTCTTTAAAATAAAATCTTTAAAATCTTTAAAAAATCTTTAAAAAAATTTTTGGTGAGACTTTTCATGTATTTAAAGGTAACTTCAGTCAAATTAATCACTCTTTTCTTTTATGGCTTTTTAATCTGTAAGCACCCTTAGAAAGAATTTCCTCATTTCAATATCAGAAAATGTTTTTCACATGTTTTTTTCTGTGATTTATTTTTATTTGAGTCTGATCAATCTGAAATTTTTCTTGCTATAAAATGTAAAATATAAGTCCAATTTTATTATTTTCCAAAAGGCTACTCACTGTTACAAAACCATTATTAAATAATCCAACTTTACCTATTGACTAGGAACATCTAAATTCTCAGTATATTTGATCAGTTTTTGGGTATTATAGCCCATTTCTTCCATTTATTGTTTTATTATTTTCCTAGTATTGAACTATTTGAATGAATTGGTTGAACTAGTTGCCTTTTAATGGTCTCCTTTTCCAGAAATTTATTGGCTATTACTTGTTTATTAAAAAAATTAATATAAAAATACATAACATAAAATTTACCATTTTAATCATTTTATAGTATCTAATTCAGTGACATTAAGTACATTCCTATTGTTGTATAACCTCCAACACCACCAGTCATCTCCAAAACCTTTTCGTCTTCCCAAATGGAAATTCTGTACCCATTAAAGAACAACTCCCCCATTGCTACCTTCCCTCAGAAGCTGAGTCTACTTTCTGTTTCTATAATTTGACTACTCTAGTTACCACATATAGGTAATACATCATCTGTATATTGCATTGTGTGTTTACCAACCAGAGTCAAAACTCCTATCACCATATATTTTAAAGTTTTAAATTTTGATTAAGCCAAAATTATTTATTTTTTCTCTTATTGTCTGTTCTTTTGGTGTCATAGCTAAGAAATCATTGCAAAAGTCAATGGCGTTAACCTTTTCCTTTATGTTTTCTTTGAAGATTTTTTTAATGCTCCTTTTTAAATTTAAAAAAGATTTAAGTTATTATTTTTAGAGAGAGGGAAGGGAGAGAGGCAGAGAGGGAGAGAGAAATCAATATATGGTTGCCTTTGACCTGCCTTCAGCTATAGACCTGGCTGGAGACCTGGCTTGCAACCTGGTTATGTGCCCTGGCTGGGAATTGAACTAAAAAGATTTTAATTTTAGCTTTTCTGTTTAGGTCAAAGATGAAAAGATCTGACTTACAATAACAATAAAAAGATGAAGAACTCCTGAGAATATATTAAATAAAAAGCATGCACTATCTATATAAAGACTATTTGAAAATACTACTAAAGGACACTAAGAAAGGTTTAATGTGAACTGCCCAAGAAAGATGGCATCTGCAGTGTGGGATAGGGATTCAGCATAGGTACTTTGGCCACTGTCCCTTCAGTTTTTTCCCCCAGAGCCACAAACCTCATTCTCTCTTCACACAATTCTAGTTCACTTCGCCCTCCATCGGCTGGAGCCTAAGTGTGAAGATGATGCCAGCCTATTCTTGGATAAGGCAGGCATAATACAGAAACATCTATTAGTGTCCATGGTACCAATCTTCCTATGTAGAATCATAACCTACATGACTACTTACCTATATGTTCATCTATCTGACATTCAACACCACCCAACATACTCTGAATCAGCTTTTTACTAGAAGCTGTTCAAGAAGATGGCTCTCTTTCTCTGCCTGAGCTCCATCTGCTCTCAGTGGCAGTCAAGGAGAGTGGACTGGAGTGCGCATATGTGAACAATGATGACTTCACTGTACTAGTCGGTGGGGGTGGTAGGAGCCATTGAATAAGCATGTGTACCATGTGGCCATCACATTAAAAATGACTGAGTACATCATTGACTCTGCATTAAAGTTTGTGTTAAGCTTGAATATTCCTCTAAGGAAATTATTCAAATGATTCAGAAGGCCACAGCTTTGGGCAACTGGTGATTGGCAGCTTCATCACCACAATGCACCCACTCATGCATCACATCTCAGGCAGACATTTTTTTTTTTGAGAAACATCAAGTCACCGAAGTGACTCAGCCCCTCTACAGCCCAGATCTGGCACTCTGTGAGTTCTGGCTTTTTCCAAAATGAAAATCACCTTTGAAAGACAAGAAACTTCAGAATGTCGATGAGATCCAGGAAAACATGACAGAGCAGCTGATGGCAATTGGGAATGTGTGAGGTTTTAAGATGCCTACTTTGAAGGGGTTTGAAGTATCATTGTCTTATGTACAATGTTTCTTGTATCTTGTATAGTTTTTAATAAATGTCTATTTGTTAGTTTGTGGCTGGATAGTTTCTGGACAGAACTTGTATATCTGAAGAAACCTGAAACACTAATTCAAAAGAATATATGCACCCTATGTTCATTGTAAAGTTATTCATTATAGCCAAGATATGGAAACAACCTAAGTGTCTATTAATAGGTAAGTGGATAAAAAACTTGTGGTATATATAGGTGTATATATATATATATATATATATATATATATATATATATATATAATGGCATATTACTGTGCTATAAAAAATAATGGAATCTTATCATTTGCAACAGCATGGATGGACCTAGAGGGCTTTATGCTAAGTGAAGTAAGTCAAAGAATGATAAATACCATTTGATTCCACTTCTGTGTGGATTCTAAAGAACAGAATAAACAAAGAGGAACAGAGTAATAATTGCAGAGAACCACCTCACAGTTGCTAGAGGGAAAAGGGATAGGGGTGGGTAGTAAAAAAAGGTGAAGGGATTAAGAAATACAAATTGGTAGATACAAAATAATCATGGGGATTTAAAGTTCAGCATAGGAAATATGCTCAATAATATTTTAATAACTATGCATGTGTCAGGTGTGTACTTCATTATCGGGGGGATTATTTTGTATATGTAATTGTCTAACCACTATATGTACTCCTGAAACTAATATAAAACAATATTGAATGCCATCTGTAATTGAAAAAAAAAAAAAAGAAGTAAAACATAAAAATAAAGTTAATATGTTAGAATTATTTGTTTATTTTAATAATTGATTCAAGAAGGAAGATTCACATAATTATAACTTAGTGGAAGGAGTCACAGTATTTATGTATTGGGTGATTCATTTATAAGCAATGAGGTTATAGTTAGTGATTTAATTATCATAAGCTGGCGAGCAAATTCAATTCTTATGAGAAATATTGCTTACAACTTCAAGTGAACAAAAGTTTTTGTTAGCAAATCTCAAATGTTTCAAGCAACGGTCCTGGGAATTTTACTATTAAATTAACTTTGAATATTTTAGAACAACTCTTTGTCCTTGGTATACAGGAATTCAGGTTTATATTGGTTTAGATTAAATGTAGATTTAATTTATTTTGCAGTTACTATGTGTAAATATGCTGTAACCTTCTCCAGTATCCAATGCTTTGCATTTTCAAAAGCACTTGAGGTAATGACCTTTTCATTTCAAGTTTTCTATAAAATACAGATAAAGTTGTGACCTACATTGTCACTTATAAGTTTCACTAAAACTAATTTTTCATTCTCACATTTCAAATAACCAAATTAATTTCTTTTATTTCTATATTTGAACTCCTATCCATTAACCTACAAATTTCTTTTCAGAGCTGGAGTGTATTTTTATTCAGCAATTTCCATAGATACATTAATAAGATACATTACACTGTGTTTTTCAAAAATGTTTTCCATTGACATTTTTTTACTATACTCATGTTCACATTCATTGTCAGTAATTAAAATGTTATTTTGTTCTCATCTTTTCTTATTTAGTCCAAATCACAATTTTCATATGTTGTCATTTAATTCCATCACCCCAAATCCAAAATGCCAAAATGCCTAGCTACTTTGCAAGTATGATATTATTGAATGTCCTATGTAAATGTGAACTTCTTGAAAAAATGTCCTTCAGAATATCTTTGGTAAATAGAAACCTATTCTAATTTAAATGTCCTTTTGATATCTAACTCTGATTATCATTGCTTTACCAACTTTGACTTACAAAAAAGAGTCAACAAAATGTAAAAGGGAAGGAGAATAAATGTGTAGGCACAACATTATATCCAAGAATATTTGAAGCATCTATTTGATTCAGAGATTTACAAATGTACATAAAACTAACAGTACTATAGTATAGAATATAGAATAGCACTTGTCATACTCTAGGTGCTAAATAAGTATTTATGAAGTGAATAAATGAAATCCAGATTTTCACAAAAGGTTAAAAACAAGTACTGTTTGTTAATTTTTTAACTTCTTTGATGAATAGCAAATGGTAGTATTTCTCTGGACAAATATTATCCTCTGCTTTAGTAACTTGGGAAGTGAGAGCTTACCCAATGACCTCCGTAATATTTCAGGTAATCAGGAGCTGTGTTCATCTAGTGAGGGGAGTGAAGTCTCCTTTACCTTTCTGGTACTTCCCTCTTTTCCTTTCTTCCACTATATTTTTTTGTAAATTAGAAATCAATTTAATTCAGATTTATTATGAAAAATCCAGAAGTAAGGCTTCTTGTGTCTCTTCCCACACTTTTGCCTAATTTCATAGAATTTTGATATGCCTCTGTTAGGCAGGTTTGTTTTGGGAAAAAGCACTCAAGTGCAGATTTGTTTGCGACAAGTATGATGAAGAATGTCTTTGGGATCAGTATCTATAGGGAAGAAAAGGAAGTAAGAATGGCAAGAGGGAGGAGTTGAGCTGTGATGCAGCTCAAGGGGCTTGATTGTGGCCAGATGGCTCTCTGGAGCCGATTTAGATGAGGTCTGAGAGAACTCATCTCATAAGGATCAGTTCTGGACCACTGGTCACTTGATCTCTTATGGTTAGGCTCTCTGTCTCTATCAAGGTCCAGTAGCACCTTGATGAATAAAAATTTTATTCATTATTTTTATAGAGAGGGGAAGGGAAGGAGGAAGAAAGGGAAAGAAACACCAATGTACAGTTGCCTTTCTCCTGCCTCCAGCTGGAGACTTGGCTGGTGACCTGGCTTGCAACATGCCCTGACTGGGAGTTGAACCAGCAACACTTGGGTTCGCAGGCCGGTGTCTTATCCACTGTGACACACCAGCCAGGTCACTTATTGCCCCAGATGGCATAGTTTGATTTAGAACCCAAGGAATCTACATTGTGAGTGTACTTTGCCATAAGTTACACATAATATCTTCCCATCATGAATACTTCTAATGTTGAAGGGCCTTCCAGATCATATGCTCCAAGCACTGAAACCTGAACTTGCTGCAAGTCTCTTACCTGCTTTGGGTCCCACTCAGACTTCCATGCTACTGGGTAAGTTGGTCAGAGTAGTATCTGCTAATGTGCCACATGTTGCTCCAGAACTTGAATAGGAGCACAGACACTGTGCTTTTTTTTTTGCAGGGCAACACAAGATACAGTATGTTCTTTTTTTTTTTTTTTTTAATCATCTAAATTTTATTTATTTATTTATTTTATTTATTTTTTAATTTTTTTTTTTCTTTTACAGTATGTTCTTTAATTTAGAAAGGATGTCATGGCTGGTCCCAGAGCATTGGTCCTTTACATATTGCTTATATGGAACTTCTCTGAATCTTTATAGGATTTAACCTTCATTTTTTTGAACTCACATGTTATACAAGGCCTGTTGTGAATATTCTACTTCTTTCTTATCAAGTCTAATCAGCATGGTATCGGCAGTAAAGTGGACCAACATGATATTTTGCCACATGACCAGGTCAGGTTTCTCTTGACTATATTATGTCAGTGGACAAAAGAATTACCTTAGCTCTAGTTAAGACTGGAAATACACAAAGTGAGGCAAAGATAGGTTTATAGTTGTGAGTATGTGAAACAAAAGAGTTTATTCTTATATTTTTATTTATTAATTATTGTATCATTTTCCATACAATTGTAAACCTACTTTTGCCCTAATCTGTGTATACATTTGCTTCAATAAATTCAAGCAATTTCTGATCTTTCCAATAGAGATGGAGAATGACGTGTTCTTCATATCAGTGGTATACCAAGCACCTGAGGCCATGGTAATCTGCTCTAGCATCTAAGAGGCCACATCTGGCCAGCGGCTGCAATTGGATTCCTTTCTAATTGAGTTTACTTTAGTTTACTGTCATTCTCCAAAATCTGTCTGTTTTGTCTAGGTTTCAGGCTGGTTAATTAAATGGGGATCTGAAGAGAATCACCAACTATACCTCTTTAAGATCATGAAGAGTGGCACTAACCTCTGTCACTCACCTACCACGCCCCCCCCATTCCAGGGAGTAAAATATTTGTAAAAAAAATTATCATCTTGGGGGAGGGGAAGTCTCAGAAGCTTTTACTTGGCTTTCTCTACTACTTAGGTTTTATTCCTACAATCCAAGGAACCAATACGGGGTTTTCTAATTAGCAAGTAGGTTCATTATAGTCATCCTTTAGGGACAGGGTAAATGACTACTGGGTGAATGGCTCTGTTGACCCTCTGTTAGGAGGGAATTTGGCCCAGCCTCCATGTACTACTTTACTCTCATATACTGGTGCTCTAATGGGGGAACATTAGAGATGTCACTGTCAATTCAAACCCTGTGTCCCAAAGCCCTTGAAATGTATGTTTTTGTTTGTTTGTTTGTTTGTTTGTTTTTTTAGCTGAGTAAAAGCCTTAGGTCAGGTCCCTTTGGGGAAGGACTGAGGAAATTGTTAACTTATTCACTTGCCATGGTGATACTTGTTCTTGGGACTCCCTGTTTCAATGGTAAAAAACTCATTAGTCTTTACAAATAACAATTCTGGCCCTACCTGATGGCTCAGTGGATTAGTACTGGCCTGTGAACCCAAAGGTCGCTGGTTTGATTCCCAGTCAGGATACATAACCAGGTTGCAAGCCAGGTCTCCAGCCAGGTCTCCAGCCAGGTCCCCAGCTGGAGGCAGGTGAAAGGCAACCATGCATTGATGTTTCTCCCCTTTTCTTCCTCCCTCCTAGCCCTTCTCTCTAAAAATAATGAATAAAAAACACACACAAAAAAACAAATAACAGTTCTTTTATAATTGCATTTCGTGCTCTCCACAATCTTGTAATTAGGATGGATGTTGTTATATAGGTGCCCTCTCTCTATACTTAGGAAACCAAGGTTCAGACACTATAGGTCATACGAATAGTAGGTTGCAAAACCTGTATTTGTAATGTGAAACAATGTTCTTTCTCTAAGTGAAATACTATCCTGGAAAGGCTGTGTCTGTGTAAATTTGCCCAGAGTAAGATGGTGTTCAGGTAATTCTTTGTGTCTGATAGCAAAACCTAAAGGCAAAACAAGAGGCAAAAATGTTACCACATCCCTAGACTATGAGTGAGATGTGCTGGAAATTTTGTTACCTTTGTACCCTATGGCCTGTTCTTTTTCTATTCCAGGGTATTCCTATTGTTTGGCAACTACTGAGACAGGAAATCCTGAATGATCTAGCTAGAGAACACACAGGGATTCTTTTGGTGACTGTATATCTACTTGCAATTAATACATATTTTATGAAAAACTGACAATAAATCCAAATATAAACAGGTGGAAACAGCCTTTTGTTACCCAATTCAGAAACTCAAGGGTATAGATTGTCCTGAAAATTTTCATCCTCCTAAGTGGATATAAATGATATTTATGTAAAAATAATGATTTAGTTTTTTAGTAATCTGTCTCAAGTTAGAATTCTACACGTTTCTTCCCTTTCTAGATATGCCCATATTTTGCCTTGACTCAGTGCTGGCTCAGTGGTGTGAATGGGCAATCTTAACTTGTTCGTGATCTTGGAATAAAGGATTTTAACTTTTCACCTTGAGTACAGCAATAGCTGTTCATTTGTTGTAGGCGGCCTTCATTACTTTGAGGTATATTTCTTTTATACTTAATCTGTCGAGAGCTTTTATGAAAGGATACTGAATTTTGCCAAATGCTTTTCGGCTTCGATTGAGATGAGCATGGAAAGTTTATCTTTCATTCTGTAAATGTGGTATATCACATTTATTGATTTGCTTATATTGCATCCTAGGGGTAAAACCACCTTGATTATGGTGTGTGATCCTTTTAACGTGCTGGTGAATTAGAATTGCATGTATTTTGTTGAGTGGTGGTCCCTGACCTTTTTGGCATCAGGGGACTAGTTTTGTGGAAGACAGTTTTTCCACCGACCAGGGAGGTGGGCTGGGTGGGAGACAGAAGGTGGACCTCAGTCAATAATGCCTTCATAACCATGAGCCCACCAGGAGGAGGGAGGTTGGGGACCCCTGTTGCTGAGAATGATTATTTTAAAAAGATTTTATTGATTATTTTTAGAGAGAAGGGAAGGGAGGGAGGAAGAAAGGGATAGAAACATCTCTGTATGGAAGCTTTTCACCTGCCTCCAGCTGGGGACCTGGCTGGAGACCTGGTTTTGTGCCCTGGCTGGGCCAATCCACTGAGCCACCAGGCAGAGTTGTTGAGGATTTTTGCATCGATTATTTATCTGGGATACTGACCTGTGCTTTTCTTTTGTAGAGTCCTTGTTTGGCTTTAGTATTGGGTAATAATGCTAGTCTCATAAAATGAGTTTCATTTTTTGTGTGGAAGTGTTTGGAAAGGGTTGGTATTAATTCTTTAATGTAGAGGTAGAATTCAAGGTGAAGTTGTGTTTTCTCTCCTTTTAGGTTCCCCCAGGCGCTCTAACTATGCTGGTTGCTTCTGCACTCTAAGTGAGGTAACAGAGAAGAAGTTTTCTTGGAGTGCTGAAGGGACACTTCAATCATTCTTTCCTTTAAGGGAGAAATTGCAGGCTGACTGGATTTTTCTCAGTCCTGAACTGGGTGGCTTGAGGGATGAGTTGACATGGATCCAATGAATCTCTTACTCATTTCAAAGATTTTCTTGGGTTTGTGCTCCACCAGGGTGTTGTAGATTCTTCACTGGGTTTGGGCATTTCATAAAGGTAATTGTGCCCAGGTATTGTTTCATCAACATCTCTATGGGGAGTCAAAGACTGAGACTTCCTCTTCCACCATCTTGCTGATGTCATCAAATGTTTAGATCAGCCCTTCTTTACCTGGTGTGCCTGATAGTTTGTGGAATTTTAAAAATATGAGTTTGACCAGGTTCTCAATGCTTCCCCCAAATGTTAGGTGTGTGAATGATATTTATATACTAGTAGTGATGTCAACTGGGAACTTGATTCAGTATCTCTCAGTTTAATGTTTTGTTTTGTTTTTTTTTCTATTTAATTTTGTTACACAGATCTGGGTACTTAGTGTCCATTTTAATCATTGTTTCTATGAGATGGGAACATCCTGAGTTCCAAATAACATAAAATCTTTAAAGGCATCCCATTTGTATATTGAAGCTGCCTACAGTTGGGATAAAGGATAACTGAGTTTAAAGTATTTCAGTGTCTGATAAACATTTTTATTCTTTAGATTGAATAATAAATTCTAAAAGATCAGATCATGTGTATATTTATCACACACAGGAGGAGTACCTAATGGCAACTTGTACATTTAATAATTATTCAACAAATTGATGTTACTCAAATCGTTCAAGTAATTATCCAGAAAACTGCAAAGAGTATAACTAGGGACTTCTCCTGTGAATTTTTTTTTTAACTTCTTTTTTTTTTTTTAAAAATTATTGTTGTTGTATTACATCCATCCCCTTTTTGCTCCCCTCTGTCTCCCTCCCCACCCACCCATTCCCCCCAAAGTCAATCTCACCTGTTGTGCATGTCCTCTCCTGTGAATTTTAAAGAAACTCCTCCTTTCTGCCATTACTATGACTATGTCCCTTATCCACATGAGGAGTGATTGAAGGATGTGTAGTGACAAGCAGCTACTTGGTCTAAATCCAGAAGAGTAGCCAGACATAGTGGCTCCTGAATCTATCTATCTATCTATCTATCTATCTATCTATCTATCCATCCATCTATCTATCTATCTAGATATCTATAGCTATATCTCCAATTCATTCATGTGTATATATATATATATATATATATATATATATATAGGCTCTGAGATAGGAGCCAAGTACTTTGTGGCCAGCAAAATTCCTGAGTTGCTGGTATAAGTTCTACTAATACAATTATTTCACAACTTTTAATACAATAATTTCCACCAAGGAGAACAGAATACATTATCTGGGGCCTTTGTCTTACATAATTCCACAGTTGCATTTTTTCTAGATTAAAAAATTTTCAGGCACCTTCAGGCACTCTAATATTAAAAGTTTTAATCTCTTATAAATAATTTTTACCTTGGAATTTATATCTCCAGGACTCAAGCAGTTAGATGTAGTTTTTATTCTCTTTGACATAGCTCAATAGTTAAGAAACTTATTATGTTCTCACAGTTGCAATTTATTTTTTCCATTGAGAGTTGGGTTACACCATTGCTATTTTAGAGTGCCAAATGAATAAATAAGAAAGCATTTTTGAATATCTCATTTTTACTAGTTGTTTTTTTTGAGGGTAAAGCATATCTCAACTACCCTGACAGGCTTTTGAAGGAAAGCAATTATATCTGCTAAGGAAAGAAGAACTGATATTTAAAGAATGGCTATTCAGCAGAGGGGAGTAAAGTGACTTCCTCTGGAGATGTCAGAGGACTTGAGTAGGCTCAGGTTGAATATCTTGTCAACTTTCAAAGCATTTAATGGTGGCAAACAGGAGTTTTCTAGAGGATATGCTATGACAATATAAAATGATCATAAGAGATGGAGACTATTATGTTAAAAATCCACAAAAGAAAGAAATAAGTTTATTGTGAAATGAGGGCTCAACCAAGCACTTCTCAGTGGTTTCTTCAAGAGATTGTTGAATTTCCACTGTTAAATATTATTAATATGAGAGAAAGGCTTTTGGTCTAGTTTGAATGAAATGAAAAATGAATACTTCTGTAAACTTCCTTTCTAACTCTATGAATTGATGGTAAGTACATTACAAATTTCTTCCTATCCACTTTTTTTTTTTTAATTCTAATTTGTTCTGTGCCTTGAACCATAGGAGATACTTAAATTGTGGTCTTTAACAATATTTATTGTTTGACTACTGACTTCATACAATTGGATGATTTATTGTGAAGTGGGTCATTAATAACAAAGTTACTACTAAAAAAAAAGTACTGAACTTTGGGAAGTATTTATTTTGAAATGTAAACTGGAAAATTTATCCTTATAACAGTCCTTTATAATTTCCTTTTCACTCATATTAACTATGCTTTTGTCAGTGGAAGAGAAGAAGCTTATAGTGAAGAAGCCAAACATTTTGAATAATCCTGATTTATTTATGAGAATGCTTTTTATTGTGCATATGGAACTAATCAAAATGTTGAGGGCTACTGATCTAATCTACAGCCTGTACACTGTGTTGGGTCTGGCACCATTATAGAAATAGGGTTCAATGGTACCCAACAACAATTGAGGTCCAGCTGCTTGCCACCACCTTGGAGGCAAAATTCCAGAGGCAAAGGTTTGGTGATAAAGGAAAGGAGTCTTTGTTCAATTTTGGAATAACAGCTTCCCACATGCTTTAGTCACTTAAGCCTATCCATTAAGGTTAAACTTAACACCTGAGTTCTCCTATCATTCCCCTCCCCCCGTTTGTTTTAATGATCATATTTCTATAGGATTGGTTTATAAGCTAAAACAACATAAGATACAGAAGCTACACAATTCTGGAAGAATGGCAGGCTCCTGCCTCAGAGCCTGTTCCCTCTAGAATACCCCAAGAAGGATAACCCTGCCACCCTCTGCCAGGCCCCAGTTGTGCTCGGAGATCCTGCCCATCAAAAATACTGTCTGTTGAGAAAGGCAGGCATCCCAGCAAGAGCCAGCAACCAGGGTGCGAGAAGCCTGCTTTTATTTAGAATCTTCTAGCCAGTGATTCTGCAACCTGGAGGCATTCAGCTAGCCAATCCCGTCCTAGGCTGTTTACTGTTGCCTCAGCAAACTCCTCCTACAGCCCCACCCTACTTCTGCCCATTGATCTGATCAGATCTCTCTGCAGCAGCAGAAGTTAACCTGGAATGTCCAAATACCAACACTGAATAATTATGAAAGAAGTCATATTACCATAAAAAAGTCTTTCCTTAAATTCATCACTCTATGATTTCTTTTTTACATTTTAAGTTTAAAAGAAACACTCTATACCCCATTTCTAAATACACTCCTCTTTGCCATTCATGTAATAGGATAAATAAGCTAATAGCTGTATTTTGTAGAGCTGTCTTCGTTTTTGCTTTATCAGATTGTTCTTTCTAAATGGCAGGTGCTATCTATGTATAATTGTGTGGTAAACCCACGTAAATGATAATCTTATTCTAATATTAACTTCTGCATGTTGTTCACTTTGGTTTGTCACTACAACTCGATGGAACTTGATTCTATGGATTTCCTGTTGTTGTCTAGCTAGAGACCCTTCAATATTGGCCATTTCACTAATTCTTTCTGTGATTTTATATTGTTTAATTAATATCCACATTAAAAATGTGCAAAAAAACTGAATAACTTCTTATTTTTGAGTGCTTTCTTATGTAGAATCAAGTTTTATGAGCTCATTTCGTTTTACCTTTTTTTTTTTTTTTTCGTTTTGGAACAGGCACATTTTCACTTACGCTATTTAAATTTTTCATTTAAAAATGTTGGCTCCTCATTTTCATATGCATCTTTCTGTTGCGGGAGTAACTTCTATATGTACAAGTTTTGACATTCCAAGACTCCAGAACCTTTGTCATGATTTATTTTTGCTGCTGTAAAATGGGCAGCATGTCACTGATATGTAGAAACCATTAGCAGCCTCCTGCAGTTGCTCGATTTTGACGCTAGATGGCCGAAGTGCATGGAGAAGTTGAAACTGGGTTAAACTGCAGGCACTGTTTTGATCACATTGAATGGCAGAAGTCATCCAATATCATACTACAAATGGGAGGAAATTTTGTACAGGACTCCAAAGAAAGTTGTAGTGGAGGAATTTTAGAGTTTGAGGGTTTTTTAGAAATAATTAAATCAGAAAAATATGTGGAGTGAAAAGAACACTGGGCTGGAAAGTAGGAGACATGAGTTCTTGTTCATGCTCTTGAGTAAAAAGAAGAATTTAATTACAGTTTTGGCTGCCCTTGGCTTTATCTTATTTTATTTAAAAATATTTTATTTATTATTTTTAGAGAGAGAGAAAGAGAGGGAGGCAGAGAGGGAGAGAAACATCAATGTATGGTTGCCTTTTACCTGCCTCCAGCTGGGGATTTGGCTGGAGACCTGGTTATGTGCCCTGACTGGGAATTGAACCAGTGACCTTTGGTTTGCAGGCTGACACCAATCCACTGAGCCACCAGCCAGGGTTTGCCCTCACTTTTAAAAAGTAATTAGTTGGCCTTAAAAAATTAAAAATGGAACTGCCTTTTGATCCAGCAATTCCACTACTTGGACTATACCCAAAGAATCCTGAAACACCAATTCATAAGAACCTATGTACATCTATATTCATAGCAGCACTATTTACAATAGCCAAGTGCTGGAAACAGCCTAAGTGCCCCTCAGTGGATGATTGGATCAAAAAACTTTGGTACATATACACAATGGAATTCTATGTAGCAGAAAGAAAGAAGGAACTTGTACCCTTTGCAACAACATGGATGGAACTGGAGAGTATTATGCTTAGTGAAATAAGCCAGTCAGTGAAGGACAAA